>JARQOC010003030.1:0-19714 GCA_033576535.1 Allobates femoralis | reverse complement strand
ATAAGATTATCTCAGCACAGGAACATTTTTTTAAACATCCAATTGTGGAAATTATTATTATTCCAAGCTCTATTGATTAAAATTAACTTTGTTCACAGGTAAACTCATTTAATTGTTACATAATCACAAGTTCTACAGCTCTTTAAAATACTTTGTGCATCAATTCCTCATTGTTTTCCAGATATCTACTTGTTGTGAGTGGAAACATAGCCTGAAACAAGTCATCACACTGCTGAGATTTTGTTGCAATGAATCAGTCCAGATTATTTTATATGAATTGAATCAACTAAATTAAGCCATCATAATGATTGCTGGCGGTCTGACCTCTCTGACCCCCCAGACAATCTGCCATAACTAAAAAGGGGCAGCAAAGTATTAATGCAGCAGTTCCTGCAATAAATGGGACATCTGAAGGGGCATCTGTAGCTGAAACACTTCTAGGGCACTGTAATGAGACTGTCTGCCTCTGGCACAAAGTTATGCATCTTCTGTGGTTGCCATTATTATGGTTCTTCTGGCCAACACATACAGTTAGGGCCAGAAATATTTGGACAGTGACACAATTTTGGCGAGTTGGGCTCTGCATGCCACCACATTGGATTTGAAATGAAACCTCTACAACAGAATTCAAGTGCAGATTGTAACGTTTAATTTGAAGGGTTGAACAAAAATATCTGATAGAAAATGTAGGAATTGTACACATTTCTTTACAAACACTACACATTTTAGGAGGTCAAAAGTAATTGGACAAATAAACATAACCCAAACAAATTATTTTTATTTTCAATATTTTGTTGCGAATCCTTTGGAGGCAATCACTGCCTTAAGTCTGGAACCCATGGACATCACCAAACGCTGGGTTTCCTCCTTCTTAATGCTTTGCCAGGCCTTTACAGACGCAGCCTTCAGGTCTTGCTTGTTTGTGGGTCTTTCCGTCTTAAGTCTGGATTTCAGCAAGTGAAATGCATGCTCAATTGGGTTAAGATCTGGTGATTGACTTGGCCATTGCAGAATGTTCCACTTTTTTGCACTCATGAACTCCTGGGTAGCTTTGGCTGTATGCGTGGGGTCATTGTCCATCTGTACTATGAAGCGCCGTCCAATCAACTTTGCAGCATTTGGCTGAATCTGGGCTGAAAGTATATCCCGGTACACTTCAGAATTCATCCGGCTACTCTTGTCTGCTGTTATGTCATCAATAAACACAAGTGACCCAGTGCCATTGAAAGCCATGCATGCCCATGCCATCACGTTGCCTCCACCATGTTTTACAGAGGATGTGGTGTGCCTTGGATCATGTGCCGTTCCCTTTCTTCTCCAAACTTTTTTCTTCCCATCATTCTGGTACAGGTTGATCTTTGTCTCATCTGTCCATAGAATACTTTTCCAGAACTGAGCTGGCTTCAATTTTTGGAATTGATGAATGGTTTGCATCTAGATGTGAACCCTTTGTATTTACTGTCATGGAGTCTTCTCTTTACTGTTGACTTAGAGACAGATACACCTACTTCACTGAGAGTGTTCTGGACTTCAGTTGATGTTGTGAACGGGTTCTTCTTCACCAAATAAAGTATGCGGCGATCATCCACCACTGTTGTCATCCGTGGACGCCCAGGCCTTTTAGAGTTCCCAAGCTCACCAGTCAATTCCTTTTTTCTCAGAATGTACCCAACTGTTGATTTTGCTACTCCAAGCATGTCTGCTATCTCTCTGATGGATTTTTTCTTTTTTTTCAGCCTCAGGATGTTCTGCTTCACCTCAATTGAGAGTTCCTTTGACCGCATGTTGTCTGGTCACAGCAACAGCTTCCAAATGCAAAACCACACACCTGGAATCCACCCCTGACCTTTTAACTACTTAATTGATTACAGGTTAACGAGGGAGACGCCTTCAGAGTTAATTGCAGCCCTTAGAGTCCATTGTCCAATTACTTTTGGTCCCTTGAAAAAGAGGAGGCTATGCATTACAGAGCTATGATTCCTAAACCCTTTCTCCGATTTGGATGTGGAAACTCTCATATTGCAGCTGGGAGTGTGCACTTTCAGCCCATATCTATTATATAATTGCGAATGGGTTTTTTGCCCCTTTTGAGTCCACTCTCGCTGCGAGTCAGCGTGGTCATGTGGATACGCCCGAAGCATTGGCCGCGCAGCGGCCATTGCGAGCAGTTCTAAGGCGACTCGCTATGCCCGCGCAGCGGGCATGGCGAGTCGCCTTAGTAGCGCGAAGCATTGGCCGCGAAGCGGCCATTGCGAGTCAGACACTCGCTCTTCTAGAATCCCGATGCATGTGCATCGGGCACCCAGCTAGTTATATATATAATTGTATTTCTGAACATGTTTTTGTAAACAGCTAAAATAACAAAACTTGTGTCACTGTCCAAACATTTCTGGCCCTAACTGTAATATAATGGGATCTTCTGTGGTTGGCACCAGGCGTGTAACTACAATAGGTGCAGGGGTTGCAATCGCACCCAGGCCCTGGAGCCTATTGGGCCCCAAAAGTCCCTTTGGTCTAAAGAAAAAGACTAATCCTATTAAAGATTTGCAATAATTGGGGGGCCCCGCTGGAGCATTTGTATCGAGGTCCATGAGCTTCAAGTTACGCCACTGGTTGACACACAATGTTATGGATCTTCTAAGGTAGGCACAAAATGTTGTAGACTTTCTGTAGATGGCACACAGTGTTATGGATCTTCTGTGGTTGGCACATAATTTTATAGATGTCCGTGGTTGGCACATAATGTAATGGGTGGTTGGCAGATAATGTTATCGATCTTCTGTGGTTGGCACGTAAAGTTATTGATGTCCTGTGGTTTGCACAAACTGTTCTGGATCTTCTTTGTTTGGCACACACTGTTATGGATCTCCTGTGGTTGGCACATAATGAAACGGATCTTCTGTGGTTGGGACATAATGTGATGGATCTTCTGTGTATGGCACATAATGTGATGGATCTTCTGTGTATGGCACATAATGTGATGGATCTTCTGTGGTTGGCACAAACTGTAATGGTACCTTTACACGCCGCCACAACAGGATGGATACCAACGGCTACTTCACGTGCACGAGCACGCCCAAACGGTTACCAACGGGAACCGCACCCTCTTTACACGCCGCCACAAGGTGCGCTACGCTACGCTACATCTGTAACTAGCTACATCGCCGGGTGTCTCAAGTAGCCATCTGTAGCTCATCGTACCTCATTTACACACCGCTACAACAAGCTAATATGGGCGGACCTGGTGCAGCAGGGACAGCACATAGGCGTGCCACAATTGTGGATTACGAGACGTCCGTACGCTGATAGGACAACGCAAGAACATCATGATTGGGCAGGCATCGCAGGAGGCTGATTAATACATGACGCTCGAGCGATTGTGTAGTGTGACTGGTCAGCTCCTTAACCCCTTCACGACCCTTGGCCCACCGTTTGGGCCATGGAAACAAGTTCGTTCCCGACCCTTGGCCCAGGGGGTGGGCCATGGATTGATCGGGCTCCTGCAGGCCGAGTGAGGGTCTCACTGACCTGTCATTCGGCCTGCAGGTACATGGGGTGTTGTACAACACCCCATGGGGGGTCGATTTGCCCCCACCCCCACCCCCCCGGCTACAGGCGCGGTGATTGGCGCTCAAAAGTGAAAGTGAAAATCACCGCGCCTGTCATGCTTCCCTGCCTGCCCCTGCTCTCCCTACCCTCCGATCTGCTACCCTGGCATCCTCTAAGTGCCCCCCTGTCCCCCACCTCTCTATCCTGCCCCCTCTTCATCTTTCTTACCCCCCCCCCCCGCTTCCTGTCCCTGCGCCCGCTTCCTGTCCCTACCGCGGGCTTCCTCTTCCTGCCGCCCGCCTGCTCCTGCCTGCCCCCGCTTCCTGTGAGTGCCCCCCCATCCCCTGTCACCCCCCCTCTTCCCCCTGCCTGCCCCCCCCGACCACCGGAGCGGCGATCGCTTCTCCCACTCACCCCTCCGGCGATCGCGCTCCATCCTGCACCCGGTGCACGGCTGCGTCCCGCTCCTCCTCCTCTTCTCCCGGCCGCTTCCGCGATCTGACAGCTCTGTGCTGGAGCTGTCAGATGACTTCTACAGCTAGATCCTGAGGATCCAGCTGTAGGAAGTGATCTGACAGATCCAGCACAGTGATCCACAGTGACCATTATGTGATCACTGTGGATCACTGTACTGGATCTGTCAGATCACTTTCTACAGCTGGATCCTGAGGATCCAGCTGTAGGAAGTGATCTGACAGATCCAGCACAGTGATCCACAGTGACCATTATGTGATCACTGTGGATCACTTTACTGGATCTGTCAGATCACTTTCTACAGCTGGATCCTGAGGATCCAGCTGTAGGAAGTGATCTGACAGATCCAGCACAGTGATCCACAGTGACCATTATGTGATCACTGTGGATCACTGTACTGGGTCTGTCAGATCACTTTCTACAGCTGGATCCTGAGGATCCAGCTGTAGGAAGTGATCTGACAGATCCAGCACAGTGATCCACAGTGACCATTATGTGATCACTGTGGATCACTGTACTGGATCTGTCAGATCACTTTCTACAGCTGGATCCTGAGGATCCAGCTGTAGGAAGTGATCTGACAGATCCAGCACAGTGATCCACAGTGACCATTATGTGATCACTGTGGATCACTGTACTGGATCTGTCAGATCACTTCCTACAGCTGGATTCTGAGGATCTAGCTGCAGAAAGTGATCTGACACCCCGGGCGCAGTGACCCACTATGTGCATCACTGCGCCTGGGCTGCCAGATCGCTTTCCGCAGCTCGATCCCCATGCATGGGGATCGAGCTGCAGAAAGCTATCTAACAGCCCGGGCGCAGTGATGCACATAGTGGGTCACTGCGCCCAGGCTCTTAGATTGCTGCTCTGCAGCCCGATCTCCCTGCATGGGCATCGAGCTGCAGAAAGCAATCTGACAGCCCGGACGCAGTGATGCACATAGTGGGTCAATGCGCCTGTGCTGCCAGATCGCTTTCCGCAGCTCGATCCCCATGCATGGGGATCGAGCTGCGGAAAGCGATCTGGCAGCCCAGGCGCAGTGATGCACATAGTGGGTCACTGCGCCCAGGCTCTTAGATCGCTGCTCTGCAGCCCGATTTCCCTGCATGGGCATCGAACTGCAGAAAGCAATCTGACAGCCCGACGCAGTGATGCACATAGTGGGTCAATGCGCCTGTGCTGCCAGATCGCTTTCCGCAGCTCGATCCCCATGCATGGGGATCGAGCTGCGGAAAGTGATCTGGCAGCCCAGGCGCAGTGATGCACATAATGGGTCACTGCGCCCGGGGTGTCAGATCACTTTCTGCAGCTCGATCACCATGCTGGCGGATCGGGCTCCAGAGTAGCGATCTGAAAGCAAAGGTGATCGAGAGTCGTGGGACCTTCGTTGTGGACTACGTCGGAGACAAACGTCGTGGGACCTTCGTTATGGACTACGTCGGAGCGATCGAGCGTCGTGGGACCTTCGTTGTGGACTACGTCGGATCTTTTTATAATAAAGATGGAGTCCGAATTGTGTCTGTTTTTTTTTCAAATAAAAAGATTTTTCTCTGTGTGTATTTATTGACTATTTACTGTACTAGAGATTCCTAATGGCGGGTCTAACATTGGCCCTATATTATGAATCTCGGGCTTAGTGCCAGCTGCCAATAAAAAGCTGGCATTAACCCCTTTATTACCCAGTTAGCCACCGGCACCAGGGCAACTGGAAGAGCGTGGGTACAGCGCCAGAAAATGGCGCTTCAATGAATGCGCCATTTTCTGGGGCGGCTGCGGGCTGCAATTCGCAGCATGGGGGGCCCAGAACGCTTGGGCCTCTCTATGCTGAGGATTCCAGCCCCCAGCTGCCTAGTTGTACCTGGCTGGACCAAAAATATGGCGGAGCCCCACGTAATTTTTTTTTCTAGAAATATTTCTAGAAATAAAAAAAAAATAGGCTTCGCTGTATTTTTGGTTCCAGCCAGGTATGACGAGGCAGCTGGGGGTGGGTGGCAGTCCGTAGCTGCCAAGTTGTACCTGGCTGGACCAAAAATATGGCGGAGCCCTATGTCATTTTTTTTCTAGAAATATTTCTAGAAATAAAAAAAAAATAGGCTTCGCTGTATTTTTGGTTCCAGCCAGGTATGACGAGGCAGCTGGGGGCTGGTGGCAGTCCGTAGCTGCCAAGTTGTACCTGGCTGGACCAAAAATATGGCGGAGCCCTATGTCATTTTTTTTCTAGAAATATTTCTAGAAATAAAAAAAAAATAGGCTTCGCTGTATTTTTGGTTCCAGCCAGGTATGACGAGGCAGCTGGGGGCTGGTGGCAGTCCGTAGCTGCCAAGTTGTACCTGGCTGGACCAAAAATATGGCGGAGCCCTATGTCATTTTTTTTCTAGAAATATTTCTAGAAATAAAAAAAAAAATAGGCTTCGCTGTATTTTTGGTTCCAGCCAGGTATGACGAGGCAGCTGGGGCCTGGTGGCAGTCCGTAGCTGCCAAGTTGTACCTGGCTGGACCAAAAATATGGCGGAGCCCTATGTCATTTTTTTTCTAAAAATATTTCTAGAAATAAAAAAAAAAATAGGCTTCGCTGTATTTTTGGTTCCAGCCAGGTATGACGAGGCAGCTGGGGCCTGGTGGCAGTCCGTAGCTGCCAAGTTGTACCTGGCTGGACCAAAAATATGGCGGAGCCCTATGTCATTTTTTTTCTAGAAATAATTCTAGAAATAAAAAAAAAATAGGCTTCGTTGTATTTTTGGTTCCAGCCAGGTATGACGAAGCAGCTGGGGGCTGGTGGCAGTCCGTAGCTGCCAAGTTGTACCTGGCTGGACCAAAAATATGACAGAGCCCCATGGGTTCCCTATGCTGCGAATTGCAACTACTAGACTAGTATGTTTTTTCACATAAAGTTTCTTTATTCATTTATACGTCTCAATTTGTGAAGCACATGGTGGTTCAAAGTGCTCACTGTGCATCTAGATATGTTCCCTGGGGGGTCTAGTTTCCAAAATGGGGTCACTTGTGGGGGAGCTCCAATGTTTAGGCACACAGGGGCTCTCCATACGCGACCTGGTGTCCGCTAACAATTCCAATTGTTGGCAAACACCAGGTTGCGTATGGAGAGCCCCTGTGTGCCTACACATTGGAGCTCCCCCACAAGTGACCCCATTTTGGAAACTAGACCCCCCAAGGAACGTACCTAGATGCATAGTGAGCACTTTGAACCCCCAAGTGCTTCACAAATTGATCCATAAAAATAAAAAAGTACTTTTTTTCCACAAAAAAAGTATTTTTTCATTTTTACAGATCAATTTGTGAAGCACCTGGAGGTTCAAAGTGCACACTATGCATCTAGATACATTCCTTGGGGTGTCTAGTTTACAAAATGGGGTCACTTGTGGGGGAGCCCCAATGTTTAGGCACACAGGGGCTCACCAAACGTGACATGGTGTCCGCTAACAATTCCAATTGTTAGCGGACACCATGTCGCATATGGAGAGCCCCTGTGTGCCTAAACATTGGAGCTCCCCCACAAGTGACCCCATTTTGGAAACTAAACCCCCCAGGGAACATATCTAGCTGCATAGTGAGCACTTTGAACCCCCAGGTGCTTCACAAATTGGTCCGTAATAATGAAAAAAGAAATTTTTGTGGAAAAAAAAAGTGCTTTTTCATTTTTATGGATGAATTTGTGAAGCACCTGGGGGTTCAAAGTACTCACTATGCATCTAGATACGTTCCCTGGGGGGTCTAGTTTCCAAAATGGGGTCACTTGTTGCGGAGCCCCAATGTTTAGGCACACAGGGGCTCACCAAACGCAACATGGTGACAGCTAACAATTTGAGCTGATTTTTATTCAAATTGTTAGCGGACACCATGTCGCTTTTGGAGAGCCCCTGTGTGCCTAAACATTGGAGCTCCCCCACAAGTGACCCCATTTTGGAAACTAGACCCCCCCAGGGAACTTATCTAGATGGATAGTGAGCATATTGACCCCCCAGGTGCTTCACAAATTAATGGAAAAAAAAATGTTTTTGCGGAAAACAAGTACTTTTTCATTTTTACAGATCAATTTGTGAAGCACCTGGGGGTTCAAAGTGCTCACTATGCATCTAGATACGTTCCCTTGGGGGTCTAGTTTCCAAAATGGGGTCACTTGTGGATGAGCTCCTATGTGGAGACGCACAGGGGCTCTCCAAACGCAACATGGTGTCCGCTAACAATTTGA
The DNA here is from genome assembly GCA_033576535.1 of Allobates femoralis. NCBI lineage: Eukaryota > Metazoa > Chordata > Amphibia > Anura > Aromobatidae > Allobates > Allobates femoralis. Next base: position 11,478 of record JARQOC010003030.1, on the reverse strand, counting down.
GCTCATTTTGCATTCAAATTGTTAGCGGACACCATGTCGCGTTTGGAGAGCCCCTGTGCGTCTCCACATTGGAGCTCCCCCACAAGTGACCCCATTTTGGAAACTAGACCCCCAAAGGAACGTATCTAGATGCATAGTGAGCACTTTCAACCCCCAGGTGCTTCACAAATTGATCCATAATAATGAAAAAAGAATTTTTTTGTGGAAAAAAAAGTGCTTTTTCATTTTTATGGATGAATTTGTGAAGCACCTGGGGGTTCAAAGTGCTCACTATGCATCTAGATACGTTCCTTGGGGGGTCTAGTTTCCAAAATGGGGTCACTTGTGGGGGAGCCCCAATGTTTAGGCACACAGGGGCTCACTAAACACAACATGGTTACAGCTAACAATTTGAGCTGATTTTTATTCAAATTGTTAGCGGACACCATGTCGCGTTTGGAGAGCCCCTGCGTGCCTAAACATTGGAGCTCCCCCACAAGTGACCCCATTTTGGAAACTAGACCCCCCAGGGAACATATCTAGATGGGTAGTGAGCATATTGAACCCCCAGGTGCTTTACAAATTGATCTGTGAAAATGAAATAGTACTTTTTTTTTCACAAAAATTTTCTTTTAGCCTAAATTTTTTCGTTTTCACATGGCAACAGCATAAAATTCATCCTAAAATTTGTTGGGCAATTTCTCCTGAGTACACCGATACCTCATATGTGGTCATAAACCACTGTTTGGGCGCACGGCAGGGGTCAGAAGGGAAGGAGCGCAATTTCACTTTTTGAATGTAAAATTAGCTCCAAAAGTCAAATTGCGCTCCTTCACTTCTGAGCCCTGCCGTGCGCCCAAACAGTGGTTTATGACCACATATGAGGTATCGATGTACTCGGGAGAATTTGCACAACACATTTTAAGATCCATTTTATCCTGTTGCCCATGTGAAAATGAAAGAATTGAGGCTAAAAGAACATTTTTGATAAAAAAATTAAAATATCCATTTTTTGTTTCCACTTTGCTTTAGTTCCTGTGAAGCACCTGAAGGGTTAATAATCTTCTCGAATGTAGTTTTGAGTAGCTTGAGGGGTGCAGTTTTTGGAATGGTGTCACTTTTGGGTGTTTTCTGTCATGTACACCCCTCAAAAGGACTTCAAATGTGATGTGGTCACTAAAAAAAATGGTTTTGTAAATTTTGGTTGAAAAATGAAAAATTGCTCATGAACTTTGAACTCTTATAACGTCCTAACAAAAAATTTTTTTTTTTCCAAAATTGTGCTGATGTGAAGTAGACATGTGGGAAATATTATTTAATAACTTTTTTTCTGTCACATATCTCTCTTGTTTATCAGAAAAAAAAATTAAAAATGTGAAAATTGTGAAATTTTCAAAATTTTTGCCATATTTTTGATTTTTTCACAAATAAACGCAAAAATTATCGACTTAAATTTAACACTAGCATGAAGCCCAATATGTCACGAAAAAACAATCTCAGAATCGCTAGGATCGGTTGAAGCTTTCCTGAGTTATAACCTCATAAAGGGACACTGGTCAGAATTGCAAAAAAGGCCAAGGTCTTTAGGGTCAAAATAGGCTGGGTCATGAAGGGGTTAAATATGCCACCCTATGCAGCGACTACCAATCGTAACGCAGCATATTCCACCAATGATCGCAGATGGGGCGCGGTAACACGGAGCCTGGGTCACGCCTTAGCTACATTGCAGCTACATCGCCGGGTGTCCAGAGTTCCCTTCTGTAGCTTCTTTACACGCCGATTCAGCTCGCTACAATCGGCGATGTAGCCATCTGTTTATGGGCAGTGCACGGATACAGAGGTATCTGTAGCCGGCTGTGTCGTCCCGTCTTCACACGCCGCTACTACGGGCGATATTGGCGCGACAAGCTACAATCGTAGCCTGTAGCGGGTTGTATGCATCCTGTTGTAGCGGCGTGTAAAGGTACCATAAAGGTACTTTTACACGGCGCCACTATCACTGGCAATCTGTAGCAACCGTACGTGCACGCGCACGTTTTTAATGGTTGCTAACGATCGCCGATTCCGCATGTACACGCTGCAATTGCGTAGTCAACTCAAGGTATCGTGGTTCCCCGGACGTTCCAACAGATCCTGCGGATAAGTTCCTGTTGAATACCGTCGCCGCTTCACACGCCACAATCAGTAGGGGAATGTGGGCGTACATGTTCAGCGGCGCTGAAACATAGGCGTGACAGATTTGTGTATTCCGTGACGCTAGCACGCTGATTGGACAATGCAATAGCGTCATGATTGGCCAGCCTGTGCAGGAAGGCTGGCTAATACATGACGCCATTGCAATTGTGTAGTGTGAATAGACAGCTCTTCAAATATGGCGCCCTGTGAAGGGACAGCCAATGGTAACACAGTAGCCCCCACCAATCATCGCTGATGGGGCGCGGTATCCATCACGCTGTGGCACGCCTCTAGAAAATCACTAGAGCGGTCAGCCGCGGTTTTTTTCGCTGCCGCACCTGCCGCAAGTGCAAAACCGCACTTGCCGCATCTGCCGCAAGTCCCCCTATACTTTGTATGGGAAAAACCGCAACCGCGCCGCAAGTGGAACGGTTATGCGGCAAATGCGGCAGATGCGGTTTTTTCACCGCATCTGCCGCGAATTACGAAAAACGCTGATGTGAAAGGGCCCTAACCCGGCGTGCGGCGGCGCCAATAACACTGCAGGGGTCACGCCGGCGGCAGATGCGGTAATGCGGGGGGGGGGGGTGGAGGAGAAGAGGAGTGCCTGGCTGCCAGGATATGTGCGCTGGCTGGGGGATAGGAGAGGAGTGCCTGGCTGCCAGGGTGCTTTGGTGCCTGGCTGCCAGGGTGCCTTGGTGCCTGGCTGCCATGGTGCCTGGCTGTCAGGGTGCTTTGGTGCCAGGTTGCCTGGCTGCCAGGATGTCTGGCTACCAGGGTGAATGGTGCCTGGCTACCAGGGTGCCTGGCTGCCTGGGTGTCGGGCACCTGGGTGCCTGGCTGCCAGGGTGCTTTGGTGCCAGGGTGCCTGGCTGCCAGGGTGCTTTGGAGCCAGGGTGCCTGGCTGCCAGGGTGTGTGGCTGCCAGGGTGCCTGGCTGCGAGGGTGCGTTGGTGCCCGGCTGCCAGGGTGCCTTGGTGCCTGGCTGCCATGGTGCCTGGCTGTCAGGGTGCTTTGGTGCCAGGTTGCCTGGCTGCCAGGATGTCTGGCTACCAGGGTGAATGGTGCCTGGCTACCAGGGTGCCTGGCTGCCTGGGTGTCGAGCACCTGGGTGCCTGGCTGCCAGGGTGCTTTGGTGCCAGGGTGCCTGGCTGCCCGGGTGCTTGGTGCCAGGGTGCCTGGCTGCCAGGGTGTGTGGCTGCCAGGGTGCCTGGCTGCGAGGGTGCTTTGGTGCCCGGCTGCCAGGGTGCCTGGCTGCCATTGTGCCTGGCTGTCAGGGTGCTTTGGTGCCAGGTTGCCTGGCTGCCAGGATGTCTGGCTACCAGGGTGAATGGTGCCTGGCTACCAGGGTGCCTGGCTGCCTGGGTGTCGGGCACCTGGGTGCCTGGCTGCCAGGGTGCTTTGGTGCCAGGGTGCCTGGCTGCCAGGGTGCTTTGGTGCCAGGGTGCCTGGCTGCCAGGGTGTGTGGCTGCCAGGGTGCCTGGCTGCGAGGGTGCTTTGGTGCCCGGCTGCCAGGGTGTCTTGGTGCTTGTGTGCCTTGGTGCCTGGTGCTCCATGGTGCCTGGTGTTGGGGTGCCGGGCGCCTGGTGACGGGACGCCTTGGTGCCTAGCTCCCAGGGTGTGTTGGTGCCGGGTGACTGGCTGCCAGGGTGTCTTGGTGCCTGGCTGCCATGGTTCCTGGTGCTCCGGGGTGCGGGTGCCTGGTGATGGGACGCCTGGGTGCCTGGTGATGGGGCGTCTGGGTGCCGGGTGCCTGGTACTGCCGGGAATCCGGGAGCCACAGAGGAAGATGCTGCCGGGATCAGGAGCATGGAGTCAGGTAAGGCGCTGTTACAGCCGAAGATAGTAGCATGGGGGGGACACAATGGGATAGATTGATTGATGGATGGATGGGGTGGCCTGGAAGAGGGGACAGAATGGGATAGATGATGGGGCGGCCTGGAAGACGGAGCAGAATTGGATGGATAGGGCGGCCTGGAAAAGGGAGCAGAATGGGATGGATGGGGCGGCCTGGAAAAGGGGGCAGAATGGGAGGGATGGGGCGGCCTGGAAGAGGAGGCAGAATGGGATGGATGGGGCGGCCTGGAAGAGGGGGCAGAACGGGATGGATGAATGGAGGGGGCAGCATGGGATGGATGAGGTGCCTGGAAAAGGGGGCAGAATGGGATGGATGGGGGGGCAGCATGGAAAGGGGGCAGAAGATGGATGGATGGCGGAGAAGGTACATGGATGGATGATCTGATGGGGAGAAGGTACATGGATGGTTTGGTGGATGGGGGAGAAGGTACATGGATGGATGGATGGGGAGGAGAAGCTACATGGAACATGGGAGGAGAAGCTACATGGAACGTGGGGGAGAAGCTGCATGGATGAGGGAGGGGAGAGGCTGCGTGGAACATGAGGGGAATGGGGGGAAAGATGAGCTGGATTAGACGTATGGGGCAGGATAAGCAACATGGGATTCAGGGGAATAGGGGTGAGGATGAGCTGTATGGAACATATGGGGGTGAACAGTATGGCGACATGTGGGAGGAGGATGAGCAGTATGGGACATGTGGAAGGAGGATGAGCAGTATGGGACATTTAATCTGCATACACATTGATATAGGGAATGTGCTGTTCTCATGATGTATTAACGGTGGTTCTGGTTATCTATTTTTGTATTGCCAGTGGTTCCGGTGATGTACTGACAGGGGTTAAGGACAATGATGATGTATTATTGTATTGATGGAGGTTTTGGTGATGTATTACTGTACTGACAGTGGTTCTGGTGGTATACTGACAGTGGTTCTGGTAACATGCTGGAATGGGTTCTGGTGAGGTATTATTGTATTGACAGTGGTTTTGGTGATATACTGACAGTGGCTCTAGTGATATGTTATTGTATTGCTGGTGGTTCTGGTGATGTAATCATGTGGATGTTGTAATCTTTAACTTAACAGACTAGATCGTAAAACATTATAGGGAAAGTGTACTTGACTAAAAATGCTAAATGTGAGCCAAACAATTGACTAAAGCCCCAGTCACACATAACGATTTCGCTAGCGAGATCGTTGTAACTGTGACGTTACAACGATCTCCCCAGCGATATCATTATGTGTGACACTTTGCAGCGATCAGGCCCCTGCTGTGAGGTCGCTGATCGTTGCAAAGTGCTGCTGGTCATTTTTTGATCGTTGGTTTCCCGCTGGTCAGCACGCATCGCTGCGTGTGACCGCGAGACACCAGCGATCTGTGACCTCACAGGGCTGGTTACTATGGTAAACACCGGGTATTCAGGCAGCGCGCGCTGCCTAGATACCCGGCATTTACCATGGTTACCAGCGTCCTCCCTGCTTAGCACTGCCTGTAAGCATGGAGAACGCTGGTAACTTTCACACCCTCATGCTATCTGGAACTGGTAAACTGGTTACATGACTCTGTAACCCCTTCCTCTCCCTCCTCTATGTACTTGTTCATATTGGTCTTATAGGACCTCTACCTGTACCTCACCTTTGTATGAGTTAAATTGCTGTTTCTATCAGGCACCAAATGCCCCCTTTCTTTGTGCTGCTAACCTTCTGTGATATACTGAAGAGCTATGTATTGTAGTACTGGGCATGATTTCTGTTAGTATGTATAACTGACTGCAGATACTGTAATAGTGAGGTATTTGGACAAAATCTTACATGTATATGAGGGGATATGTCCTAAATCTTAAACGTACACTTAATTAGATTACATATAGGGAGCTGATTTTGCATATATTTATTTATTTATGTATATGAATTGATTATGTGCTCCATGGATGAATACTATGTATAATCTTTATTGAATGGTATTATATTGTAACCAGTTTCGCTAAGGGTGTTGAAATTTCTTATGAAATACCATTTTCATATGTATTGTTATAAGCTGTATTTGGCTTTTTTAAGTGTTTTTATTTTGTGTGTTTATCTTGTTGTGGTTTTTTCATCAAATAAATTTACTAATATTGATATATATATTTGAGGTTGTATCGCTTTTTAGGGACCTTCTGTGTCTTTCTATCCCTGATCGTTGTAACTGTGACGTTACAACGATCTCCCAGCGATATCATTATGTGTGACACTTTGCAGCGATCAGGCCCCTGCTGTGAGGTCGCTGATCGTTGCAAAGTGCTGCTGGTCATTTTTTGATCGTTGGTTTCCCGCTGGTCAGCACGCATCGCTGCGTGTGACCGCGAGACACCAGCGATCAGTGACCTCACAGGGCTGGTTACTATGGTAAACACCGGGTATTCAGGCAGCGCGCGCTGCCTAGATACCCGGCATTTACCATGGTTACCAGCGTCCTCCCTGCTTAGCACTGCCTGTAAGCATGGAGAACGCTGGTAACTATGATAAACAGCGCGTATCCAGGCAGCGCGCACTGCCTGGATACGCGCTGTTTATCATAGTTACCTGCGTTCTCCTTGCTTAGCGCTGCCGCAGCGCTAAGCAGGGAGCGATATGGGAGGTGGCTCCCTTGGCCTGATCGCTGGGGAGATCTGCCTGTTTGACAGCTCCCCAGCGATCAGGTAACGATGCTCCAGCGATCCCGGCAGGTCGTTATCGCTGTCGGGATCGTTGGAGCGATCGTTATGTCTGACTGCACCCTAAAGCCTCCAAGCACTATAGATAGGTCTCCGATCATTCGGCTGGCAGCGAGCTTGCTCCCATATACAGAAGCACTCATTCTTCCCAGTGTTCCTGTATACTGTATGGAAGCTGCTGTAAGGCCCCTTTCACATCAGCGGTTTGCTGATGTTTCCGGCTGATATGGCAGATGGTGCCAGATCTACCGCCTAACAGCCGACTTGCGGCACTGATCTGGCAAGCTCCATGCCTTGTCTATGGGGCTTGCGTTCGGGTGCAGCAAGTGCGATTCTGCTGGATTCGGCAGATCTGGCACTTGCTGCGGCAAAAAACCCCGCTGCTAACCGCATTTTTTTTTTTTTTTTGCAGCCGCAACTGCCAGATTTGCCAGATTACGGCAAAATCGCAATTGCCGCAAGCCCCATAGAGAATAAATGGGGGCTTGCCGCAAGCTTACCGCAAGTCGGCCGGTAGGTGGCAGATGTGGTGGATCCAGACAAAACCAGTGATGTGAAAGGCACCTTAGGCTGGCTTCACAGCACGGCAGCGTCTGATCCGGGGCTGTCCGGTGTAAACCAGACAACCCCGGACCGAATTTTGGTGGCCGGATGGAGCCGGATGGCAGCTCTCTGCCATCCGATTTCCATCTCTCCAGAAAAATCCGAGAGGAATCAGATTTTTCTCCCAGACACAAAAACGTTGCTTGCAACGTTTTTGGTGTCCGGGGAGAAAAATCTCCCCAAATTGCCTTCTCCTGGATCCTCCCGGATTGTCCCGGGAACCGGACACCTGCGGCTGCACGCCGCTGTTAGTTCAGGACCGCTGCTAGCTCCCCGCGAGCCGCAGCAGCTGCACACCGAACCGGAGGGCCTATTTGGCCCATCGGTTCTGTGTGCTGATCCGGTCCGGGGTGTCAGGTTCATCCCTGACACCCCTGGATCGGAGGCTGCCGTGATGTGAAGCCAGCCTTAGATGTCTCTGGCTGCAGATTATCACTTAGAGGACAAAAGGATCTACAGCCTGTAATCGGACATGCTGGATCCTTATTTCCCTCGACCAATCATCAGTTAGAGCCCCCATACACATTAGACTGTCCTCACAGGCTAAGGCTGGCTTCAGACTTGCGTTCCCCTGTGCAGCGTCTTGCAACTTGTCGCGTTCCTGGTGCGGACGAGAATGTATGATTTGTAAGCAAGCATCCGCATGCGTACAAATCATACATGGCGGGCAATGGCTGCGGATTGGGTGCGCACATCAATCTGCACCCGAGCGCATACACCCGCGTGCCCATGTTAAACATAGGGACTTGCGGTATATGCGCTCAGCTTGCGTTCCCCCTCCGCAAGACGCTGCGGAGGGGAATGCAAGTCTGAAGCCAGCCTTAGCCATCTTTAGTCTCATGTGTATGGAGGTCCTCACTACTATCTGAAGGCTACGAGCACTGACATCTGAGAACCCCCTAAGTGCTGGAGTTCAGATAAAATATAGGACACACAGTCAAAAGGGAAACCTGAAAAGACTAAACATATGAACAGCAATTCGTTTATACATTGCCGTGCGTGAGTTCATTCCTTTTAGCATTTATATGTTGCTTTTTCAGGCGGAATACTGAGCGGATCTGCCTGAAAAATAAAATGCCGTGTCTATATACGCTTAGGCTGGTTTCACACTGGCGTTAGTGTCTGCATGTGTTTGGCATGCAGACGCAAACGCAGTTCAAATGCAGCCATACTGATGTGAACACAGCGAAGAATCTCCGCATGCGTTCACATTAGTATGCAGCCCAGCCAGCCAATCAGCTGTCTCGGGAGCGGCCGGGAGGAGGAGATCAGCGGTAGAGATCTCCTCCTCCCGACCACAGCTGATCTCCCGCCGGTGACGGCGTGGTAGATTTGAAGATACAGCTGATCTGACAGCTGTGTAAATCTCCCACGCCAACACCGAATAGGTGATATCAGTGCAGGAGATAAGAAATAGCTGATCATTGCTTCAAATCTCCCGCGCCGACATCACCTATTCTGTGTCAGCGCGGGAGACTTAAACAGGTGTCAGATCAGCTGTTTCTTCAAATCTCCTGCGCCGGCGGGAGATGAGTGGCAGCTCTAGCTGATTTCACGGTGGCTGCCGCTGATCACCGGTGGCCACCGGGAGAGATTTCAATATGATCCGCAGTGTTCTGCGCTGTCATGCGGAAGACACTGCGGATCCATTGACTTCAGTGCGTGGTTTGTTCACTTGCGGACGCTTGCAGATAAAACAAGCGCCCGCGAACGCACAAAAAATGCAACAAGAAGCCAAAGAATATGAGTCTGCACACATTGGAAGCAGCAATGTGAACTGCGACCAATCCCCACCAAAAACATGAAAAACCAATGCAAAAACCGTATAAGTGTCACACAAAAGGCGCTCTGCTGTAAAAATAAATAGCAAGTGCCGTGACAAAAAACAGGGCCCTTTGGTTTATACGTTTTTGCAAAAAACGTACAGTAAGCTGCCTCACCAACTTCACGGTGGGCCCTGGTAGAAACAGTCCTAATTCTGTCCCTAGATGCTACGGTAAAAACCTGCCTGTGTGTACATACCTCTGGGCAGGGCGCGGGAGAGCACAGGAAAATCCCACCTTGTAAGGCTGTGTGGCTGGCAGCTCTGTGTGCAGACTTCATAGGGGAGGGGCAGGTGCCTCCAATTTCTGCTGTACCAGCAGGGGTGAACATGAAGCCAAAGAATATGAGTCTGCACAGCTTACTGTACATTTTTTGCAAAAACGTATAAACCAAAAGGCCCTGTTTTTTGTCACGGCACTTGCTATTTATTTTTACAGCAGAGCGCCTTTTGTGTGACACTTATACGGTTTTTGCATTGGTTTTTCAAAAAATGCAACAAGTTGCGCTCGGAGGGTGCGCAAATTATGCGCATCGGAACGCAAACCGAACGCAGCCAAAGCCAGGCACATGCATTCCCATGTTAAACATAGGAACGCATGTGCGCAAACGTTTAGCTGCGTTCGGTGCGCTGCGTTTGCATACCCCAGTGTGAAACCACCCTTGTTCTGACTGACCGAAGGGGGCGGGGGGGCGGTGAGACCGCTGAAAGTGCCTAGGGCGGCAGGAACTCCAAATACGGCACTGCATACACTGTAATGGATCTTGTTGTAGATCTTTTGTGGCAGGGGGCATCTGCAGGTGGCACATGTTACGACTCTTCTTTGGTTGGCACATAATGTTATAGATCCTTTGTGGCTGGTACACAATGTTATGGGGGTGTCTATAGGTGTCACATAATGTTATGACTCTTCTGTGGTTGGCAAACACTATTATAGGGGATATTATAGTTGGTGTAAACTGTTTTGGGGCTCTCATGGTGGTCACACACTCTTATGGGGCTTTCATGGCTGGTCTATACCATCATGGTGATTTGAAGACATATACATGCTCTTACATAGCTGACATTTTCAGGTGTTTTTATTCCATTTTTTTCTTGTTTGTGACGCACCCCAGGGTTATGGAGACTTGGGTATCCTGGCCCTCAGCTGCGGTTGGGGATGTCACTGGTGGCCGGCCCAGACCCGTGGCCCTGGTGGTAAGCTTAAAAAAGAGAATTTTGTTTACTTACCGTAAATTCTTTTTCTTCTAGCTCCTAATTGGGAGACCCAGACATTGGGTGTATAGCTTCCGCCTCCGGAGGACACACAAAGTATTACACTTAAAAACAAGAAGTGTAACTCCTCCCCTACTGCCTATACACCCCCTCTAGGAGGAATCCCATCAGTTCGGTGCACAAGCAGGAAGGAGGATAAAACCCACATCAAGACCAAAAGGTCTGGTTAAACATTGTCGGCCAACAGGGCCAAAAGAGCGACATGTACAACACCAGTCACTCACATAAAAGAACAATGCCCAAAGGCCAACAGGGTGGGTGCTGGGTCTCCCAATTAGGAGCTAGAAGAAAAAGAATTTACGGTAAGTAAACAAAATTCTCTTTTTCTTTTTCGCTCCATTGGGAGACCCAGACATTGGGATGTCCAAAAGCTATCCCTGGGTGGGAAGAGACCCAAGCAAGACAGTAACTTCAAATGTGAGCAACCGCCGCCTGAAGGATCCGTCTACCCACATTAGCTTCAGCCGAAGCATATGCATGAACCTGATAGTGTTTCGTAAAGGTGTGCAGGCTAGACCAAGTGGCCGCCTGACACACCTGTTGCGCCGTGGCCTGATGACGTAGGGCCCACGAGACACCCACAGCTCTTGTGGAATGTGCCTTAATCCCAGCCGGCACAGGTGTACCAGAGAGAATGTAGGCTTCCTGAATGGGAGCCTTGATCCACCGAGCCAAGGAGGACTTGGAAGCCTGCGTTCCTTTCTTCTTGCCCGTCGTGAGAACGAACAGGGCATCCGAGCGGCGAAAGGCAGCCGTGCGGGAGATATAAATCCTGACCGCTCTGACCAGGTCCAGAGTATGGAGGGACTTCTCATACTGGTGAACCGGATTAGGACAAAAAGATGGCAGGACAATGTCTTGATTCAGGTGGAACGGGGACAGCACCTTCGGTAGAAACTCCGCCACAGGACGGAGTACCACTTTATCCTGGTGAACTACCAGGAAAGGAGATTTGCAGGACAGAGCTGCCAGCTCCGAAACTCTGCGCAAAGATGTAATAGCCACCAGAAAGGCCACTTTCTGAGAAAGTCTCAAGAGAGACACCTCCCTCAAGGGTTCGAAAGGCGGCTTCT
>JARQOC010003029.1:0-19724 GCA_033576535.1 Allobates femoralis | reverse complement strand
CTCCCTTAGACAAAAAAATAAAAGAGCCGGGAAATAACCCTCAAAGTTTTACAACACCATAGAAGTTTAAAAAAACCCCAAAACATTTAAAATCCCCTAAAAAAAAATAGAAATTTAAAAAAAAAAAAGACAGAAATTTGACACCTAAAAAGAAGGGTATGGACCTACCCCGCCCAAAACCAAAAATTTTTCCACGAAAACCCCCCAAACCCCAAACACTGAGAAAAATACCAAAAAAGGTTGAAAAAGCCCTTCCTCCCCCCAAAGGAAACCAAAATTGCCCAAAAAATAAGAAAAAAAAAGAGGGGGGGAAAAGCCCCCGTAGATTGCCCTTGAGCGGAATGGGATGTCAAAAGGGGGAGGGCTTTTTTCCCTAAAACCCCCTTTTAAAAAAAAAGGGAAAAGAGGGGACCCGGGGGAGGAATAATTCTTCCCCCAACTATGAGTGGTCAACCAAGGGAAAGGATTTTTTCCCAAAACCCCTTTCCCAAATTTTTAAACAAATGCCAAGGGGTTTGATTTAAAAGACTTTAAAAAATTTTTCCAGGGAAGATAGTTCCCAAGATCCGGGGGGAAAAAAATAAAAAAAAAAGTGGAAGACTTTATAAAAAAGGGGAACGGAAAAAATTAAGAAAAAACAAGATAAGCTAAAAAAAAGAGGTAAAATTTTAACCTTAGAAAAAGCTGGTGCAGGAAGGGGGGAACAAAAAAAAGAAATTTTAAAAATTCCCGAGGAATCCCGGGAAAAAGGTTTAAAAGATAAAAATTAGCGTGTTACAAAAAAGTCAAAAAAAACGCAAACCAAAATACCAGATTTCAAATTATCATTTAAAAAGGTTTTCACGGCCCCCCCAAACCCAAACCCCTTTTGGGCGAAACCCCGGGAGAGGTGTCGAAAAAAATTCCCCAAAAATTTCAAACCCCAAAAATAAAGTCAGGGAATTCTAGAAAGCAAAAGGGGATACCGCCCCTTTGGGGTAATCTAAAATTTTTACTAGCCCTCTCCAAAGAAAATTTAAAGAAAAAGGAAAGCCCTTTAAAACCCTGTACAGAGTGTTGGAAAAAACCCGGTCTTTTTAAGGGGGGGCCTTTCCAAGAAAAAAATTTAATTTTTCTTTTTTAAAAGGGAAAAAAACAAAAACTATAGAGCATGCAGGGGGAAAGGGTGAAAATATAAAAAGCCCAAAAAATTTCCCAAAACAACCCCCCCCAAAAGGGGGGAAAAAAAAAAGTGAAAACACTAGAAAATCCCGGGGAAACCCCGGTCCTGCCCCAAATTAGGCTGAGGCCCCACGTATTTTTAAAAACACTACCCCAAAAAAGGAGCATTCACTGAAATAAAATCTCCAACTGTAAAATCCCCAAAATTTTTTTTTTCCCTTTTTTTAAATTTTTCTGTTTTTTAAAAAAAGGGGGCCCCCTTTCACATCATTTTTTTTAAAAAAAATTTGGAAATTTTTAAAAAAAAAAACCCCTCCCCAATTTAACCGCATTGGGGGGAGGGGGGGGACCCAAAAAAAAACGGGGGCCGGACCGCGGTTTTTTTCGTGCCGCACCTCCCCAAAGGGTGAAAAAAACCGCACTTGCCCCTGCTGAAAGTCCCCCTTCTTTTATGGGGATTACCCCCAACTGCCCCGGCAAGTGCATTGGTTATGCGGAAATTTTCGGGGGTGGGGTTTTTTTTTACCGCATCGGGCCGCAATTTTAAAAAAAACGCTGATTTTTAAAGGGCCCCCTAGCCCCGTTATTTTTTGTTAAAAGGAAAAAATAGGGGACATCTGGGAAAAATTTTCACTGAAAAAAAATTTTTAAAAGGCCCCCAATTTTAACCCCAGTTTACAAGCCAGAATAAAAAACATTAAATTACCATGCGAAAAAATTTTATGTTATAAATGCCCCTGGGTTTAAATTTCCAAAAAAAAAAAGGTTCTTTGGAAAGCCCACCCTTAAAATTTAAAGGGGAAGTATGGATTACAGGAAAAAAAAATTTCCCAAAAGAAAAAAACCCCCAAAATTTTTAACCCCCCAGGGGCTTCCCCAAAAATTTCCTAGCTTAAAAAATAAAAAAAAAAAAACGGGATTTAAGAATTATAAAAAAGGGAAAATTTTATTAGGGGGAATTTAAAAAAGTGTAAGCGATCCTGGGGCAGATAAATAATTTTGTAGGAAAAATTAAAAAATCATTGTACCCCCTTTGCTAATTTTTCGCCCCCAATAAGGGCCAAATTTTTTTCCCTAAAAAAAATTAAAACCCTAATTAACCCATCGATGGTTCCCTCTTGATATTCGGAGTTTTCAACGCCATCCCTAATCCAATGCTGGGACACAACAAATAATGTATTTTTTGTACCCTAGCCCAAAAAGGGATGACCGGGGAAAGGGAAAATTTATGACGTTTTTAGATGCCCAAATACAAATTTTTTAAATTTTCCCATATCGCCCAAAAAGATCTTTTTCCCAAAAATTGCTTGGTTTCGGACTTTAAAACCTTAAAAAAAATTAAAAGAAAAAAACTATACACCCCAAAATTTGGTCGCCCCACCCCCCTTTTACTTCGACAAAACCCAATCCCCCTCCCCGAAAAAAAATTTTGGGGGAAAAAATCTTATTATTTCCCCACCCAAAACTTACCCCAAAAAAAATTCAAAAAGGGTTTAAAACCTTTTTTTTTTTAAAAATAAAAAAGGGGGGGGTTCTCCATTCGCCCCTTGGAAGCACAAAAGGAAATAAATTAGAGGAGTTATGAAAAAATTTTAAAAATCCCAAAAATTAAAAACTAAAAAAAAAAAAAATAAAAGGTTTCAAAAAAAATAAAAGCCTAGAAAAAAATCAAGCATCTAAACTTCACCAAAACCCCCCTAAAAAAATTTAAAATTAAGATTTAAAAACCAAAAAAATCGCCCTTATAAAATAAAATTGAGAGATTCACCCAAACCCAAAAAAATTTTAAAAATTCCCCCTTTTAAGAAAAAACCCCCTCGGGATTCTTACCCAAAAAAAACTAGAATCTTTAGGTCAAAAAAAAATATAAAAAAAAAGACGTGAAATAAAACCTAAAAAACCCCAAAGGAAAATTCAAAAACAATTTAAAACGTTCTACCAAATTTTTAAAAATTAAAAGAAACGGGAAGGTATAAACCCACCCTCTAAATCTTTTAAAAAATTCCCTGGATTGTTTTAAACAAAACCCTGTCAATGAGGTTTAAAAATTTTTTAATCCCCTTATAAAATAGCGTTATACCCACGTTAAACTTTGGTTAAAAGCCCAGGTTAGTGGTTCCCCAAGATTTTTAAAAAAAAATTCGGCCAATATTGTCCCCAAACCCCCTCTTTTAAATCTACGGGCTTAAAATTACCCATAAAAGCTAGAGGCACAATGTGTAATTAAAAAAGGAAAAGGGGGTAGAGACCTAGTGGGAATTTAGACCCTTCTTTATTAAAATTCCAATTAAAATAATGACAAAAACCTGACTCCCCGACTTCAAAAAGTATTACCCAAATTACCCATAGAGTAAAATCGGTTTTATACCCTAGGGGGGCGGAAAGCCCCCGAAAACACTAATTAACCCCGGACCCCCAAAAAAATAAAAAAACCCTTGTCTTTTAGCAATAGATGCGGAAAAATTTTGCCCGATTTCGTGGGCTCCAAGGGAAAAACTCTGGAGATTGGGTTAGGGGAAAAAATCCTTGACCTTCAGGTGCCTTTTTTCCAAACCCCCGCAAAGTGTTCAAAGGCTTTTCTTAAAAAAATGACTTCAAATGGAAAAAAAGACAAGGTGCCCTTGTCTCCAATCTTTCGATCTTTTTATTACCCTTTGGGCAAAAAGAATTTTGGGTGGTGGGGGAGAAAGGGGATACCTTTTAAATAAAGACAATACAAGATATCGCTCTTTGTGACGATTACTTTTAACATTGAAAACCCCATGAGCTCGGTCAGTAAACCCCATGGAGAATTCACCCTTTCTAAAAGGCTCCCTTTTAAAAAATAAACCTAAATAAAACCGGGAAACATTCAAGTGGCCCAGGAACCCCTTAGAGATAAATTGAATTCAACACCCAGTGGTCATTAGAAAAGTTATTTACTTGGATCAAACTTCGAAAAATTTTAAAAAGATTTTTGGGATAAAAACTGACGAAATATAAAATCCTTGACAAAGTTACAACCTATCAAAAATAGACTTTTTTGGGGATGGGTAAATTGGATAAAAAATGCTAGAACCCCCAAAAAATACTTAATATTCAAAACCTTCCACTCCCCAATCAAAAAAAAAACTCTTAAAAAAGCTACAAACTCAACAAAATCTTTTGTTGGAGCAAAATAAAGTAGAGTCAAAAAAATATCTCAACAAACCGGTAAGGGGGGTTGGCTCCGAATTCTTTACCCCCAAGCTATCCCATTAAAAAAACCCAGAAGTAGGACTATAGAAAAAAAAACTGGGCAACCTAGAAGACTCATATGTAAAAATTGTGGTTGGAGACTTGGTGTTCCCTTTTGTCCCCCAAAAAGCGACTTCCAAAGGAAAAAACCCAAAAATATCCTAAAAATCTAAAAAATTTGGACATCCTTGGAAAAAACTTAACTCACAGCAAAAAAAATGGATGAGGTTTGAGCCCTTATTGCTTTTTTTTAGACTAAAATTTAAAATCGGAAAGATCGGGATCAAAACATAGGGATATTGGATAAAGAAACCTTAAGCCCTTCCAGACCTGGTAAACGATTCAACCTCCCCAAAACCAGAAAAAGATTGGGAAAACTAGAAAAAAAAATTCGAAAAAATCCCCCCCTTTCCTCCCCAAACAATATTGTAACCTCCTAAAGGAATAATAACCAGAGTCATGGAAACCAAAAATATTTAGTATTTAATGACGAAAAAGTTTTTTAACCTTTCAAACAATTGGTCAGGAAAAAAACTAAAAAACACGAAACCCCAATAGAAATAAAGCTTAAAAAGTAAGGCCCCCATCTTTTAAAACTACCTTGGTTCATTTATTGGGTTTTTTTTAAAGCTTACCCCCCCAAAGGTATTTCCCCCCCCATAGGTTAAAAATTAAAAAACCCCCAAAATTAAAAGAATTTGGGACACTGTAAAAAACAGGAAATATAAAACAATTTTGGGATTCCCAAAAACAGAGAATTTGGGGGACCTACAAAAATAATATCTAACATCATCTGACATTACTTTTTAAAAACCCCGGGAAAAAATTTTTTATTTCTAAAAAATTAACAATTACAAAAACAATATGACCCCTAGTTATTTAAAATTATTTAAACGCAAACAAAAATAGGGTTCCAATGGAAAACCTCACTCCAAAAATCCAAAATGTTCAGAAATATCACTTCACAAAAAATTTGGGAAAACCCCTTTCTCTATTAAAAAAAACAAGTAAAAATTTTAAACATAAAGGGATCCCTGGAGACTCCACATCAACCATTTAATTAAAATTTAACCCGCCCCATTGACATTGAATTGCAGTAGCAACTTTCAAAAAAAACTAAATATTATTTTGGGAACCAAATTGGCCTTAACCCTTTTTGTTGCCTAAAAAAAGACCAAGCAAAAAAAGCTACAAAAAATCCTTTTGTAGAATGTTATTTGTAACATGGCCCTAAAATGTTCTTGTTAGAAGTTTGTGTTTACTGTGATGGGATCCCAAATTTCGGAATGCTTGATTCTAGGGTCCCAGCAAGGGCTCGCTATCGTTGCGAGTCTAGCGAGTCCCAAGTTAATGAATGGGGGAAAGGGGGTTAAAAAGCGAGTAGTGTGGATTTCAAAAGCAGATGGTCTCGAAAGCTTAGCCTGAAGCAATCCTGTTTTGTTTTTTTGCATTGGTGTTTCTTTGTAAGTAATCGCGGGAAACTCGCACAAATAAAAGGGCCTGTCTTCTCTGTTTCTGGTGCCCCCTCCCCGGGTCCTAGAGCCCCCTGGCCCGATTTGCGGCTGAGATTGTTCTCAGTTGCTCTTCCTGTGTACAGAAAGAATGTCTGTGCAGAGATGTTTTGCGTGCTGAGTTGTTCTCAGTCTGCCCTTTTTCCGTGCTGAATTATTCTATGCAAGGGGGTGAGCAGGGGGGAATGGTTTTGGGCTGCGTCGGACGGAAGAGGATTTTTTTTAATTAAAGAGGGAGTCCCTAAGGCTTTTTTTTTTATTTCTAATAAAAAATTTTTTTCTCTGTGTTGTGTTTTTTTTAAAACAATTTAATAGAAATTCATGGCATTTTTTTTAAAATTATTTCATGAAATTCTGAGATTCTGACTCTGACTCTGACTCTGAGACTCTGAGACTCTGACTCTGAGGACTCTGACTCTGAGACTCTGACACTGAGACTCTGACTCTGAAATTAATGAAATAATAAAAAAAAAAATGCGTGGGGCTCCGCGCAATTTCTATGTCTAGCCAGGTACAGCTAAGCAGCTGGGGGCTGGAATCCGCAGAGCAGGGATGCCCAAGCTTTCTGGGCACCCCCGCTGCAAATTGCAGCCCGCAGCCGCCCCAGAAGATGGCGCGTTCATTGAAGCGCCATCTCTGGCGCTGAACCCCGCTCTTCCAGCGGCCCTGGTGGCGGTGGCACGCTGGGTAATTAATTGTTATACAAGCTGGTATTAAGCCCGAGATTCTTAATGTCAGGCCACGTTTGACCCAGCCACTAAGAATCTCCAATAAAGGGTTACAAAAACACAACACAGAGAAAAAGTTTTATTTGAAATAAAAAAAAAAGCCATTAGGGACTCCATCTTTAATTAAAAAATCCTCTTCCGTCCGACGTAGTCCAAAACGTGATGTCCTCTCTGCTACATCCCTGTGCATAGATATAGATGTCTATGCACAGGGAATGAGCAGACTGAGAACAATCTCAGCTCTGCTACAATCATGTCTGTGAGCAGGCGGGCTCTAGGACCCTGGAGCTGCACAGAGAAGACAGCTGGGACTCGGCTCGCAATGTAACAGCAGTTACTTTGCGAGTTTCCCTGCTATCACTGGCACAGTAGCCGAGTCTAATGCAAACAATGGCAATCCTAGTGTTTGTCAGCGTTTGCATTGGACTCGTGCGAGTAAATGCTGGGAAACTCGCAGAGAACCGAGTCCTGCGAGTCCCTTACTACTCGCCGAGTAACGAGTCCTAGCGAGTAGATTCGCCCATCCCTAGTTATCACCTTATTTACTGTGTTCTGTAAACGAAGATTATTGATGATTATATTAAGCATACTTATCAACAATATAGAGTTATTAGTTAAAGAATGTGTACTTTGTACATTATATACTTTAATTACACTAAAATGAATACTTAATGCTGTAACCCATTGTAGTACACTGATTATCAAGAAAACTCAATAAACATTACTTGAAGTGAAAATATAGGAATTTTGGTAAAAATTTTGAAAAATTTACAATTCTTAAACTTTCAATTTATATATCCTTACAGGGAATCTGTTAGGTCGTGTATGCCTCCCAAGTTATCATCATCTGACCCTGCAGCTTCCTAGTACATTCAATTATCCCTGTCTGAGCTAAAGTGTACTATTGTAGATGATAAAAAACATTTACAGTGAGGAAAAAAAATTATTTAGTCAGCCACCAATTATGCAAGTTCTCCCACTTAAAAAGATGAGGTTGGCCTGTAATTGTCATCATAGATCACATTGTCTGATTTGGAAAGAATATTTTTTACAAATTTTGGTGGAAAATAAGTATTTGGTCACCTACAAACAAGCAAGATTTCTGGCTCTCACAGACCTGTAACTTCTTCTTTAATAGGCTCCTCTGTCATCCTCTCATTACTGTAGTACTTGTTAACAGTATAAAAAGACACCTGTCCGCATCATCAAACAGTCACACCACCAAAACTTCACTATGGTGAAGACCAAAGAGCTGTCGAAGCACACTAGAAACAAAATTGTGGCCCTGCACCAGGCTGGAAAGACAGAATCAGCATTAGGCAAGCAGCTTGGTGTGAAGAAATCAACTGTGGTATCATAATTCGAAAATGGAAGACATACAAGACCACTGATAATCTCATCGATCTGTGACTGCATGCAAGATCTAACCATGTGGGGTCAAAATTATCTCAAGAATGGTGAGCAAAAATCCCAGAAACCACACGGGGACCTAGTGAATGACCTGCAGAAAGCTAGGACCAACGTTACACAGGCTACCATCAGCAATACACTACGTTGCAGGGACTCAGATCCTGCAGTGCCAGACGTGTTCCCCTGCTTAAGCCATTATATGTCCAGGTCCATCTGAAGTTTGCTTGACAAGCATCTGGATAATCCAGAAGAGTATTGGGAGAATGTCATATGGTCAGATGAAACCAAATTAGAATTGTTTGGTAGAAACACAATTTGCATGTTTGGAGGAGAAAGAATGTTGAGTTGCATCCAAAGAACACCATACCTACTGTGAAGCATGGGATGGAAATATCATGCTTGGCGGCTGTTTCTCTGCCAAAGGACCAGGACGACTGATCCGTGTGCATGAAAAGAATGAATGGGGCCATGTATCGTGAGATTTTTAGTGCAAACCTCCTTCCATCAGCAAGGGCATTGAAGGTGAAACATGGCTGGGTCTTTCAGCATGACAATGATCCCAATCACACCGCCAGGGCAACAAAGGAGTTTTCTTCGTAAGAAGCATTTCAAGGCCTGGAGTGGCCTAGTCAGTCTCCAGATCTAAATCCTATAGAAAACCTTTGGAGGAGTTGAAAGTCTGTGTTGCCCAGCGACAGCCCTAAAACATCACTGCTCTAGAGGAGATCTGCATGGAGGAATAGGTCAGCATACAGAAACAGTGTGTGTCAACCATGTGAAGACTTACAGAAAACGTTTGACCGCTGTCATTGCGAACAAACAATATATAACAAAGTATTGAGATGAACTTTTGTTTATTAACAAATACTTATTTTCCACCAACATTTGAAAAACATTTCTTTCCAAATCAATGTGATTTTCAGGATTTGTTTTCCCATTTTGTCTCTCATAGTTGAGGTCTACCTATGATATCAATTACAGGCCTCTCCCATCTTTTTTTTTTTTTAAAACATATTTTATTGATTTTTAGTAACATACAGTGTTAAGTGACATTTCCAAAATTAAGGTCTTATGCTTCACATTAGTATAGAATTTTCTCTGTAAAAAGGAAAAATTTGTGGTAATTTGAACCGTATCTTATTAAAATCCCCTCACACCCCAAAACCCCTATCGCCGCTCTCTGCAAGAATGATACCTATTTTTTTGGTATTAGAGTGTTGCCTCAGATCCTTTTTAATAAATACCATCGGGTGGTTTCAAACTGACTCGTGAGTTGATTTTTCACCTCTTCAGGCATTGTCTGGAGAAGCACCGCCCAAGTGTTTAAGAATTTCCCCACCAGTTTTTCTTTATCAGTCAGAGTGTTTAGCCAGTTCATGCAAAACAGGAACATTAGTTTGGACTGTATCAGGGCCCTGGTCGGTGGTTCCGGACTTAGCCATTGTTGTAGAATACTCTTCCTAACTGCTGATGCCCACATTATTAGCATTGCTTTTACTTTTTTTGGGGGTGTGTCTGAGTTTTCATCTAAGATATTAAAGATTGCCCATCGTGGGGTCAACGGAAACCGCGCTCCACATATCCTCTGAATTTCATCATGTATTGATCTCCAAAGTCTATTGATTTTCCCACCCTCCCACAGATGATGAAAACACAGATGAGAATATCTGTGTTTTCTGCACTGCATTTTGCACATCTGAACCTTTCAGTGGAGATATTTATTTTGGATTTAATAAGTGTTGTAATGTACGCTCTATGTAAGATTAACATAGCCATATCCGTGTAGCTGCTAGACCCTACCATTTGCCTTTGTTGTCAGTGGCACCCACTATGTCCTCGACCGTCACTTCCTCAAGTTCCATTTTGCTGGTCCGTGACTGTCCCCTCCCACGACCACTTTCGTCTTAACAATGTATAAATGCAACTGGTCGACACTGACTGTGTCGTAGCATTTCTGAGAAAACCATTCATCTTATTTCCCCTACGTCCTGTCTGGCTGTCTGGTTTGCCTTTTTGAGCTAAACTTCTTACCTGTAAGAATAGGAATGGTCTATTATAAAGATAGGGAAGCATTGTTTTGCGGAGTTGTAAGTTAGTATGGAGAATTTATTGTCCATCAAATTTACTGCCATTGTACAACCCTGTCTCGCCATCTCTGTATATATTGGGGGTGGCCTTCTCCCCAGAAAGTTGGATTATCTAGAAATGGCATGAATGTCGACGTCCCAGCACACACTCCACATAATTTCCTGGATTTCCTCCAAGCCTTTATTGTTTGCCATATAGTTGGGAAGTGGTCTATGTTAGCGGAAGTTTTTCATTACTTAGATGCATCAGTGCAGTCAATGAGACAAATGGATTTAGGGCCTGGTCCAGTTCCACATTGGTGTAGTGTGACGTCCCTCTCATCCAGTCAATAATGTATCTTAAGTTTGCTGCCAAGTTATACCATCTATATCCGGGAAATTTATGCCTCCCTCTTCCCTTCGAGCCTGCAGCATCGTCAGTCCTATTCTTGATCTTTTCCCCATACCCCAGATAAATGTCCTAAAAGCCTTATTTAGTGTGTGTACATCTTCCTTACGTAATAATAAGGGTAGTGTTTTGGAACACATACAATAATTTAGGGAATATGACCATTTTAATTAAGTGGCAGCGTCCTGAAAAAGATAACGAAAAATGTTTTCCAAGATGTTAATAATTGGAGTATTGATGCTATAAGGGGTTTAATGTTTATTGTATATAGTGTGGTTAAATCTGCCGGAATATGGACACCCAGATACTTTATGGAAGATGCACTCCATCTGAAAGGGACAGTCCCGGTTATTTTCCCTTTCTCCCTGAGTGCCAGAGCTTCTGATTTGTTGTAATTTATTTTAAAACCAGATTATTTACTGTATTTCTCTATGATTTCCATTATTGTAGGGATTTCAGCCTCTGGATTGGAGATGAACAACAGGACATCATCCACAAAGGCTGCTATTTTGTAGGGTACCTCTCCAATTTTGATGCCCCTAAAATTCCATTGGGGTTTTGCAGGGTTCAACTATGGGTCTAAGGCTAGATTAACAGTAGGGGTGACAGTGGGCATCCCCGTCTTGTGCCTCTTTGGACCTGGAAGGGTGATGTAAAAGTACCGTTTATGGCCAGCCTGGACACCGGTGCATGTATATGCCTTTAATAGCATTATATAACCATGCACCAAACTCTCTCAGAGCCAGGACCTCAAATAAGTAATCCCATGACACTCGATCAAATGCTTTATCAGCGTCTAGGCTGGCCATACGCTCGCCCCCCCCCTATCTACCCATATGAGATTACTCCCAGCGCTGTTTGTATATTGTATTTTGATAGAATTACCTGGACGAAGCCATTTGTTGGGGTGAAATGATTGAAGGAGTATCTTTTTTAACTCTATTTGCTAGTAATTTTGTGAGTATTTTAAAATCCGAGTTCAGCGTGAGATGGTCTATAGCCCTCCACTTTCGATGGGTCTTTGCCTGGTTTCGGAAATACTATAATATCCGCATCTGTGAACCCGTTTTGGAGCGCGCTCCCCTCAACCAGCTGGTTAAAAATTTCACATAGGTGTGGGCCAACACTCCCCCAGAGTTGTAATTTAATTACATCCCTGGACCCGGGTTTTCCCGAGGCTTCAATGTACTGAGGTTGTTCACCCCGCTATCGTCCCCGCAATTAAGAAAAGTCTCTCTGCTCTTCCATCAGCCGGGGACTGTCCAGGTGTCGAAAATCAGAGATAGCACCCCTTTTCCTTGGGTTGTCCCCGGTAGGGGTGCTCAAAGATGTTTTAAAAGGGGAAACCCTGTCCCCTGAATTTAATTTAAAAACTATCACTAGTGTCCCCCACCTTCCAGTGCTCCGATTTACCCCCTTTTTTCATCAAAAGGCCCTTTTTAAACTGGGGGAAAAAAGAATTTAAAAAAATTCGGAAAATCCCCGGGGTTTGGGGGGAGGGGAGGCTGGCCACCTTCTTCCCCCCTTTTCCGGGTTTTGGGGTAGTGCACCCCCGCGGGCGGCATTTTTCTGTTTCCTCTTCCCCCCAGTTTTTGGGGAAATACCCCCTCTGTGTCCCCCAAATGCGCCCCGGGGGGTCAATGGGGTTTTTCGTGCATTATGGTGCCGGCCCATTTCGAGGCCCCCTAGTGCATTAGGGGGCCGTTCACGTGATAAAGGGCCCCTAAGCACGGGGCCCCACCCACGGGTTTGGGCCCCCTTTAAGGCCCCGCCCGGTTTTCGCCCGGGCCGGGTTTTTAAAGGCCCAAGGGGGCCCGGGGTTTCCCAAATTTGGGGTCCAGGGGAGGCCCAAAAAATAATTCCCCCCCCAGCGGGGCGTAAAATTTACCCCACCGGGAAAGGTGGTAAATTTAAGCGGCCCCGCCCCCGCCCCCTAACCTGGGGGAAGCTTTAATTTTAAAAATTTTTTTTCAAGTTTAATAGGGACATTTTTTAATGAGAAAGGGATGATAGGGAGCAGTAGGAAGGTTGGGGGCCAGTATGATGGTGGGGCATTAGTTTCAGGTGACGGGTTTCCCCCATAAACCCCCCAAATTTAAATTCCCTCGTCTTATTTGGGGCAAAACCTGTTTTTTTTTGGGTTTTTAAACCCTTGTCGCTTTGCGTTTGGGTCTTGGGGGAGTGGCCAGGTTTTTCCTGGTTTGTCCCCCCAAACTAAAATATTTTTTTTCAAAATCCCCCTTAAAAGGCACCCCCTTTTAATGAGCAAGATTTCCCGCCACCCCCTTTTGTCTTGATTTTTCCCTTTTTTTGTGAGTGGCGTATTTTTGGGTTTTTTAAATTTTTTGGGTATGTCTCTGGAGCAGTGTTTGTGATTCCAAAATTTTTGTTTTGTTTTTTCTTTTTTTTTACCATGTATGAGAGATATGGCCTTTTCCCGTTTTGGGAGGACCCCAAAAAAGTTGGGTGTTGTTTATTTTTTCTATATTTTTTTTTTTAAAAATTTTGTTCCTTCCAAAAGGGATATTTTTTAAAGTCTTAAAAATTATATAAGTAGGGGGGGGAACCCTCCATTTCTTATTAAATCTAAAGGGTTTTTGTCTTAGAAAAAGGGGCCCCTAGTGTTCGGTGCATGGTCAGAAATATTAAAAAAAATTTTTTGGTTCGTTGGACCGACCCCATCAGAACAAATTTAAACCAGCCAGTAATCTATTGGCATGGGATAGGCCTTTGGGTCCCCAGATTTGGCAAAATTTTTTGTTGTTTGTTGCAAAGGTTTTTTCCTCCCCTCCTCCCCTCCCGTAACTTTCCCAATAATAAATTATAAACATCAAAAAAAAAGCATTGAAAACTTTATGAAACTTAGAGACAGACCAGACTTTATCTGGAACACCTTTCCGGTGTATAATTATCCCGGTACGCATGGCCAGAATTTTCAAGGGGCTTTGACACCCTCCTGTAGACATCTTAGAGTTTTTGGGGGGTAGAAAGCCCCTTTTTTTCCCTGCCCGTGAGAATCTCAGGTTGCTGGTTAGTTTAGACCAAAAAAAATATCATTGTCTATCAACATTTTGAGGCGGTTGGGAATGCCTTTGGGTTTGGCCGTCACCCCTGCAGAGAAAAATTTGAAAATCAGGGTTTGTGGTTTTTGGTTAAAGGGGTTTCTTTTTCTTCCCGTAGGCATTTAAAACGAAGTTTGTCTTGAAAGTCCAGGACTTTGAATGGGGCAGGTCTGGGGGCCTCTTTCTCTCCGCCCTTTTGGTGGTCTTATTTAGTGCTCTCTTACTGCGTTTTTTTGCAGCGGTTGAGGGGATGTCAGAGCCTGGGGGCAACCAATGAAGTTAACTGTACCGCTTGCTGGGTAAAATCGACCCCGGCAAGCCACCAATTCGGGTTTTTACGTCAAGGCTGTTTTAAAGATGCCCATTTTGTTATGTTGTAATTGTCTTGTTTTTGCTCCCAAACTTTCTCTCATGACCCCAACCGTATCCCCAGGTCAGAAATACGTTGTTGGGCCTCGGCAATCTGGTGCCCGGGGTTGTTAACGGGGAAAAGTATGGGGTCTATGACCGTTGGAATGTAGCAAGACTGGCATAAATTTCGGGCAAAAGAGTGGCAAGTTAATGTCAGCATAGATTGCTTTTGTTTGTCTTTATCCAGATTTTGATTGGGTGGGTGAGGGTGGAGCCTTCTGGCTCTAGAGGTGCACGACTGCCCTTCTGCTTTTTGCCCTATATTTTTCCATTTTAAATAATAATGCCCGGAGGCTGTAAATGTGATTGGTGTCCCCCTCAGTTGTAAACTTTTTCTTGTCAGCAGTTCAATAAAAAAAAGCCTTTTTTTTCCCCTTTGTACTTACCCTAAGTTTAAGCCACTAGTGGTGTTGTTTTATTAGAGTCACAGTGTTGTGCATTGTAAAAAATTCCCGTGACTATAACGTTTGTGGTATAGCAAGGGGTTTAAATGTTCTCTTTTCGTGTTTTCTGTAGTTTATTTTCACATTTTCATGTGAGGCCAGACATGGGAGCACTCACTCCACTGCACAGCCACATCCTCAAAAAAATCCTTCTAGGAGTCAATCTCCTCTCCCCATTGTTGTTGGGGGCGGCCTCTTCCCCACGGAGCACAGAGACCAAAGTGAGGCTATTTGTGATGTGGTGGGAGAGTTACCCTTTCACAATGTCTCTGTGGGGGGGGTGCACAAGGCAGCCCAAAACCCCCCCCTCTCCTTTACTTGTCCGCTGCTCTTCCCTTTTCATGTGGGACCTTTTGGGCTCTCCCTTCTTACTGACGGTCTGCCCCCTGGGGCTTCTGGTCTCCCCAGCCTCAGGCTCCCCGGGCCCCCCCTGTTTTCTGGCTCCATCCAGTTCTGGACTTTCACTGTTCCTCCCCTTCAGCTCTCCCTCTCCCGCTTCGGGGCCCATTGTCCCCTTCTGTCTTGCCGGGCGTTTTTGCCTTCAGAGCGTCCTCTCACATCTTTTTAAGTGGGAAAAACTTGCAAAAGGTGGTTTGATAAATACTTTTTTTTCTCAATTTTTAAAAAACTTAATTTTTGTACTCTATGTCTGCTTTTCGTTGGGGTTTTGCAGCCCAGGGGGCCCTAATGTACAGCGCCTAGCATGCACATTGTGGGAAATTTATGGGGGTTTAGATTTCAGGCTTCTTTGTGCACAGTATGCATGATCGGGAGCCAGCAAGATGCAGCATGCATCTATGTAGGGTGTAATAAAGACTGGCTCGCTTTGGCCAGGATAGGGAGGAAAAGCCAGCACATTAAAAAAAAAAGGTTGATTTTTACAATTTTAAGCCTGAAATGTCCCCCACAATGATTATACCCCCCCAGCGTGATCAAAAACTGTAAAAAAAACAGTTTAAAAAATAAAAAACAGGGTGGCCATTTATATGGTGCCCTAAAAAAATGGGAATGATTGGGATATCAAAATTCCTGTTTGTGGGAAAATTAGTATTAGTATCCCATTAGTTTGGAGCAGGAAAAAAATTTTCCCGATGGGTGGTGACCCTAGGGCCATTTTGAAGTCGGCTTTTTGGATCCAATTTAGTTGTTCAATGGGAAGAAGGTCATGTGACACATCAAAATATTGAGAAATTTTTATAGAAAAAATTTTTTTGGGGTGCTTGGGGTTAAGTAACTTTTTTTTTTCTGAGTTTTTTTCAAGTTTAAACATTATAAAAAGTGTTCAAAAGTGCTGCCAAATTTTGTTGGGTTGTCAATGAACCCCCTTTTCCCACTCTTGACACATGATAGCAACCCACAGAAAAAATGCAGACAGGCTTCCCGTATCCGTTGTTTAGTGCTGCACATCTCATATCTTACAGATTAAAAATTCCCTTCAGATGATGATGAGGAAAACATTTTTGTGGATAGTGAAGTTAACAAAAATATCACCGCTTTTGGGTTTTTACACTAACCCACAATGGATGGATCCCTCCAAGACTGTTGGAACACAAAAATTGATGGTATGGTGTGGTATATGGGGTACAAAGATGTGGGGCCATTCTTCTCAATAAAAACCCATCCCATGGATTCTAAATTTGGTAGCAATTTAAAGTACCAGTGGCTTGGGGTTTTCCCTTTGAAAACAATGGCCCCACTTCTCTGTCCCCCATATACCACCCTACATCAATTTTGTTCCAACAGTCTTGGGGGATCTACCCAATGTGGGTTAGTGTAGATTTTTGCAGTGGTTTTGTTTAACTTCCCCCTTCACAAAAAATTTTGCCTCATCATCATCTAAAAGGGCAATTGTCTAGCTGTGAAGAACGAGATGTGCAGTTGAAACAAAAAGATACTGGAAGCCTGTGCTAGCATTTCTTTTTGTGGTGTTTTATCAGTGTGTCAAAAATGGGGAAGAGGGTTGCAAATTAAGAAGGGGGTTAAAAGGTATAATTAAGCAAACTTTAAAAATTTTTTAGTAATTTACTAAAAAATATGTAAGAAACTCGTCAGACAGAACAACAGTACACAAATACAAAATGATAAGCAATTTAATTTTCCCCTCACCAGTACAAGAACACTGGTTTATTGTGCGAAAATAGAATGGCCCCAGAGTACAAAAAATTTTAAAACCATAGTCAACCGTACCAGGTAAATTTGTGCTTGTCCAGAAAAGGAAACCCAAACATAAAAAAAAGGATTATCTCACCAAGGGGTCCAGGAGTCGTCGTCCTTGTGGTATGTAACGCACGGGGATTGTCCCAGGATCCAAACCCTAAATTTAACCCTGCATCAAAATAACAAAAATTTGACCCTCTAGTTGACTCCCGCCCTTACAAGGGGAGTCCACATCTGCCCCTAAACCTGCACTCTAATTCTGTTCTACGACTTTTTCCCCCGCGTTTGTCACGGGCTCTTCCCCCGGGGTTTTCTTACAACTGCATTTTTGTCAGCGTAGGTTAGAAGTGAGGGGCAAGGGTGGGGTGAAAAATGCCTTTAAGCCCCTAGATTCACTTCACCTGTCCTGCAAATTTCCCTATCAGTACATTGTGGGGTGTAACCCTTTCATACCAACACATCCTCATGGCTTTTCAATATTTTTGTCAACTACAAAACAGGCATATCCTGTTAAAAAAATCGGTGCCTCATACAGTTAAGCCCCAAACCCCCCAATTCACCTGGGTATAACCCAAATTTGGGCCATCATATTGTTTAAATAATGTTCATTTAATGGGGAATGTACCATCCTTCTGTGTTGGATACAACCCTGAAGAGAAAGTTGGTCCATAATCGACGGCGTCACACTTCATAGTCCCGGATCCCGGAAGTGCGTTACGTTGCTTGGACGTGGCTTTCGGGATGCAGGAAGTGATGTTGTGTTGGTATTTATGCAGCTTCAAACAAAGCTCTACCGGGAAATTTAATATGTGTGTGGGTGAATCACTGACCCAGTACATGACCACTATGCAAAAAAAAGCTGTCCCGCCACAGAAAAATAACAAAAAACGCAAAATATGGTATGGGACCAAAATTAAAGGGTGCGGGGAAGGATTTTAAAGTTTGTGCCAAATGAAAAAAATGAAAATTATCCCCCCACAATCGGGATGTTGAGGAAATTTTCTAGCGTAGAGGTGAAAAGGTATTTAATTAGTGGTAAACCTTTGGTGGTATACTTTAGTAAAAACATGCAAAGGTTATTGTCTTTTAGGGCCCAGTGGGCCCTGAGTCCAGGTAAAATAAACCATGGTCTTTTTTGTTTTCACCAAAAAGTCCCAAAACTCCACCAGGAGTGGTCTCTTGAGTGATCAATCCCGGTAAAAACGTAGGACCCTTGGGTTTCCCCCATGGCCTCGTTTTAAGTTTAGATACCCAGGTCTCAGTTTTTTTTCAATGTCATGAGATGGTCACCAATATGACGCCGGAACTCCCGAATTTTTTTTCCCAACGTTTTTCTTACCCCCAAATGAGGTGGCTTTATAAACTACCCCTGTGTGGGGAGTTCCCCAAAATGAAAAAATCTAAAATTCTCCCCCATGCATTCTCCTAAACTTTTTTAGTCACATCAAAAATGGGAAAAGGAAACACAGCCAGAGCATTTTAACAACCCTTTAAACCCCCCGTCCCCCCAGGCGACGGGGGGCTAGGGATCGGCGCGACTGGCGGGTGGTTGCACGTTTTTGGCGCCCCGCCGCGCCCTGCCCCCCGTTTACACGGGGTGACACCCCCGCCCCACGGGTGAGCTGTAGGCGGAAACACCGCTGGGGTGTATGGAAACCCCCCGCAGCGGCAGGGCAATGGGAAAACCCTTTGGCTCCCTCGCCCCCGACAGGTGCCGGCACCCAGTTACATGGGGCTAGTGTGCACATGCCCCCATGTTTGGTTTTCCTGGTTCGATGCATGCTCTAAACAGGCGACCCCCCTCGGCACCGCCAACATCGCCCCTTTAATGAGGGACGTAGGGGCCCGGGTGTTGCCGCCCATAGGCCCCGCCCCCCCCTTGAAAGGGCGGCGATGGCCCCCGTTGCGGGGGTCTTTAATGTTACTCGTCAACCCGGTCTCTTTTGTAAGTCTAGTAAAATGATATGTACAACTGTTCTTGATGGAACGACTCTTCTGTAGGTAATCAAAAGGCGGGTGGGTAATTTTGGCCCCAAATTCCGTCTGAAAGAGAATGGGCCAGTGTTTCTAAGGATCTTGAGTACATCCAAAAAGAGCCCTTGTCAAAAAGTGGTGATTAAAAGGGTACATCATCAGAATTTAAAAAGGGTTTGCTTAGGTACAAGTAGGACAGGGCTATCCTCTTTCCCCCATTCAAGACTTTTCGGGTACCTTTTGGATAGCCTCTTTTCCTGATCTAGCGCGTGCCTGTGCCCCTTGTTCAGTGTACACTTATCCTCAGAGCAATTCTTCGGACTCTAAGGTAGCCCTTCGGAATATCCTCTTGGTGCAAGGGAGACCCCTCTCCCCCTGAAAAATGAGTTGTCGCAAGGGTTTGATTTGGTTTAATGTGTAAACCACCAAAACCCTTCGCCAGATCCATGTGCCAAAAATTGAAGTTGGACACTAGGACCCTTTTTGTAAACTTCAGTGCAATTGGATTGTTATCTGACCCAAAAGCAAAGTCAGAAAGCTGTTTCCCTTTGTTCCCGAAAACAACAAAATATGTTTTAATGTAGGGATTCCCGATTTTGAACCCACATGTGATTTCATTTTCAGGGGTGTGAAGATCATACTCCTCCCATCAACCTAGGGCAAGTTGCATACAAGGGGGCAAGGGGTCCCCGTTCGGTTTCCCCCGAGTTGGGGGTAGTATTTTTCCCGTCCAAAGAGGAAGACATTGTGTCAGAAAAAACTCAAGCAATCCAGCACAAATCATTTGCAGCCGAAACTGCTGCCCTCTTCCCGACGAAAATATCTTACGCCTCTAAGTCGGGGCAGGGAATCGGGGGGGGACAACGCCCCTCCACATCCCCCACGGCCTAAATTTTTACAGGGATATTAAAAACCTTCAAGTTATCTCAAAAATCAGGGTATACGGGTATAAAGGACTGTGACTGTCTTTTAAACGGTCTGGGAAATGATCCAAATAAACACCAAATTTGTTTCAAACTATCGTTTACCCAACACAATGGGCCTTCCCCGTAAAAGGGGAAAAACCCCTTTTGTACTTTGGGAAACAATAAACGTTGCCCCTAACAGGATTTTTGGCAAGAGGAAAAAAATACTCGTTTGTAATTACAGGGGAACCCAATTTTTTAGGGGGTTTGG
>JARQOC010003028.1:0-19729 GCA_033576535.1 Allobates femoralis | reverse complement strand
CCACCTTAAGGATATTAGTCAGGCCTGGTGGTCTTTTAGGACCACACAAGTCTTTGTACATCACCTCTAGATGTTGACATCAAATTTGACCCAAAACATCTAAGGGTAAAAACACATTGGATGAGTGTAATAAAATGCCGAAAGACTCAACTCTTGTTATGACTCAGAATACAGCTTGAAATGTGTCTGTTTTCAGTGCAATGTAATTCTGCTGAATTTTTTTCTACTACCGTATATATGATCAATAGCATATGGAATGATTAAAGACGATGTTCGAAAACCCGCTTTTGTTAGTTCTAAAGGTATTTATAGTGTTCATCAATGTTTTCCCTTATATATGAAGCTGTCTCTAGAGCCCGGCATTGCCTGGGCAAAAAGCCAATAAATGGTTGTAATGCTCATATATGGTATTATCGCCCATATATGGCAATATCGGCCATATATGATAATGTATGTATGTGTGTATGAATCATAGCCTCGCCCCCTCCCAGTAGCCTTGCCACTTCCTAGCTCCACCCCTACACAGCCCCACCCTCCCAGTAGACCTGCTCCTTTCATTGCGCCACCCGCACGTATAGCCCCACCCCTTCATAGCTCCATCCCTCCACATAGTCCTGCCCCCAGTGGGGATATGTGTAGATGCAGTCTGTGAAGTGAGCATGGCTATGTGGAGTGGGTGGACTATGTGAAGTGGGCGGAGCTTGCCACATACATACACATACATGCACACATACACTCAGCTTTATACATTAGACATAGAAGTCTGGTCTCATATGAATAATAATTTTCTACCTTCTTGTACTATCTGTGCATTGACTTGGTTGAGTCTGTGATTGTAACCACAGGTGAGCTTTTTTACTACATTTAGGTACATAGTTATTGGCTGACGGAGTGGTCAACTGACAGCTGTATACTCTCAACGCCACTATACACTGAGCACTTACATGTTCTCAATATGGAGGTGAATGTTATACCAACACTGATTACCAATCATTGCTCCCTGTAAACATGGGCAGCAGTCTGTTGATCATTTGTGTGTGGGCTGACCATCGCCATCATTGATCTAAGACAATATCTGAAATCTAGAGCCAATTTACTCTCTATATCATTGATTGGCGCTTGCTACTAGAGATGAGCAAACATCGGGATCTTCGGGTTTGGGTGTTATCTGTTCGGGACCCCATGTGTCCTTATAAGTGGCTGATTGGCTGTAGTTCTCCGCCTACATACAGCCAATCATAAGCAATAGACTTCCGGGGGCAGGAGGGCATGGTTTTAACTTTATTTATTCTCCAACCCCACTACGCAGGATATAACCCCAGGGCGAGCCAATCACACATTACCAGCGTCTTGCACTGGCTCGACCACCCAGCGTACCAGAGCGCAGCAATCCCGGCTCCAGCACTTAGAAGGTGGAATTCCCCCAAAATCTAACCCTGAACAGGTTCGCTCATCTCTATTTGCTACGGGTAGCACATGTTTCCCGTGTAAATAGCCCCAAAAGCCGCAACTTACCACTTTTGAGATCTTAGAACATTTCATGTCCTCTGTTCGAAACGCGTACACTGGTGTTGGCCTTCCTATGCCCTTGTTTTAATATTTTAGTCTTTATTTTAATCATGGAAATAAAAACAATGTTTTAATTCATCACGTTTTTACGGATGCTGGATATTTTACTCCCAGGAGCATAAACAAACCAACATACTCGATCCTTCTTTCCACTGGCATCTGCTGTCAGGAGAAGGTTGGTACACAGTCATACTCATTGAATGGTAATGTTCACACAGGCACAAGGTTCTAGGATCAAAATTGTGAGCGGTTTATTAAAGGTTCACAACTCGAGTAAATTTATTTCAGTAATTCAATACATAAAGTGAAACACATATATTATATAGAGTCATTACACACAGAGGGATCTATGTCATGTGTTTATTTATGTTAATGTTGATGATTATGGATTAAAGTCAATGAAAACCCAAAGGTCATTATCTCAGAAAATTAAAGTAGGGAGGATGAAGGGTCTGAGAGATAAAATATGACCTAAATAGGTATCAGAGGCTTCACCTTGTGTGGTTGCGAGAGTCAAGTGTTTATGTCTGTTAATGTTGATAATTATGGCTTACAGACAATGAAAACCTAAAGGTCATTATCTCAGATTAAAGTAGGGAGGATGAAGGGTTAGAAACCACGCTGCCGTATTCCACGAGACATAAAAGGGTGAATATAATATTGATTTATTAGTCAACGAGTTTCTGGCCTCCCTGGTCCCTTCCTCAGGACAAATCAATATCATATTGGCTAGGGTCACACATCCCAGCTGTTTTTGCTTCATGTCCGTTTTTGTAGCAAAATTTTGCATCCGTTAACGGATGGTGCACTTAAGGGCACCAGCGTTTTTCAAAAACGGTAATCCAGTTTTCCTTGCCTCCAAAAAACACTGCTAGCAGCGTTTTTGGGGTGCTGTAAAAAAAAAACGCATTGTGTTTTTTTTAACATGGGGCCCTATGGGAGATGCATGGGTTAAAGCATGCATTGTTGGTGAAAAAATGACCCAAAAAAGTCCCAAAAGTTCCCAAAAACGTCCAGGACCTCAGGGGACACTGTTGGCACCCTTAGAAAAACGGAATCCGATTTTATAAGGGCTTCAAAAACGGATTTGTATATGTGACCCTAGCCATTGTCATGTTCCAGGGAGCCCTGAAACATGTTGACTAAAAAATCAATATTATATTCACCCTTTGTCTTGTGGAATACGGCAGCATGATGTTTAACCCTTCATCCCCCCTACTCTTTATGCTCCATGCTGGGGGCTGCAGCAGCTGTGATCTGCTTTTATAGTGGTTGTGACTCTCACAACCACACAAGGTGAAGCCTCTGATACCTATTTAGGTCATATTTTATCTCTCAGACCCTTCATCGTCCCTACTTTAATTTTCTGAGATAATGACCTTTGGATTTTCATTGGCTGTAAGCCATAATCATCAACATTAACATAAATAA
Source organism: Allobates femoralis (assembly GCA_033576535.1). Classification (NCBI taxonomy): domain Eukaryota; kingdom Metazoa; phylum Chordata; class Amphibia; order Anura; family Aromobatidae; genus Allobates; species Allobates femoralis. The sequence goes on along the minus strand of JARQOC010003028.1, from coordinate 16,729 downwards.
ACACATGAAATAGATCCCTCTGTGTGTAATGACTCTATATAATATATGCGTTTCACTTTATGTATTTGTGGTGCCCCTTAACGAGTGCGTCACAGGAGGGTATTGCATCCCTGATAGAAGATGCAATATTCTCTGCTTCAGCAGTGATATGGTTAAACTCAGAGCTCCATACCCTACATGCATCACCAGCATAGAGGGCCAATAAGGTCCTGGTGGGCGGAGTGTAGGAGTAGAGTGTAGGAGAATGTAGAAGAAGGAGGAAGGAGAGAGAAGTGGTCAGGGAGGAACGTAGGAGAAGAGGGCTCTGCACAGTCCCCGTGCAGCCCTGCAGACCACCAACCGGTTGGCGCCAATGCTCGGTGCCCTGAAACCGGAACCTGGGCGACTGCCGTCGGGTCCAAATATACCCGCGCCCATCTACAACCGGACTACTGGTTCCAAAGCTGAACAGTCGTTCACCACTGATCAGCAAACCAGCAGTGGAGGAACTGCTTCTTAGGAGCGCCCCACTACCGCCGCACACAGAGCCGTCTTGCCAGCGGAGTACCCACCAAAAGGAACTTGGCTCCCCTCACACCGGAACGTATATACCAGCAGGGAAATTGAAGTAGCCCCCTTGTACCCGAACTTGGCACACAAAGGCGACATCGGCAACCAAGCTAGAATAAGTTTAGAATGGAGGAACACTGCGGAGCTCTGAAACCACACCAGTCATTGCTGAGACCACCCAGTCCGTTACCCGTTACCTGTGTACCCTGTATCATCTGCCGGTTACAGTAAAAGACCCGTTACAGAGAATACTGGTGTCCGTGTTTCTTCAGACTGTTCCACTCCGCATACTACGTGTAACCAAGCTGCCTCACAACATCTTGTGCAGCTCCCGGCTCCGGGGACCCCCGCTCGTCCTGTGGGGAGCGTCCCATCTTGCTGCATCACATCCCCCGGAGGCCCAAGCAGCGCCGGTGAAGTCACCGGAATTCCCACAGGTGGCGTCACGACAAGAATTAAGCCCTACTGTTCAGCCAATCTTATTGATCTGGACCACCGGGCCCCACAGCCGCAGGCGCGGTTCCGTGACAGGAGGAGAAGCAACGCCTGCGACGTGCACACCCTGGCTACGGTGAGTCATACTGAATTACTGACATAAATTAACTTTTGATAATTTATTGAGAGGCACCTGTATGTCGGGATCAATAAAGTTTTTGTGAAAGAGGATTTTTGGTGCCTTGGACTTTTAGGAATTGGTCTAGTTCTGAAACCGTGTGAAGGGTTGTACCACGTTGTACGAATCATGGAGTTATGTAAGGAATATATCTTGATACAAGCCTTTTTTAGCCTGTTACTAATCCAGGAACTGGAGGTAAGGGAACGGCCGGTCACACCCAGCTCTATGGCCGTTCCTAAGACCCGGTCGCAAAATCCAGACCCATCAAAAACACCTGTCCTCACTACATGTGCTGGAGCCTACCACCTCAGTGACACATACCTCCCATACAGGACCTGGCCAGCTGCCAACTTGTTAAGGCGACATTAATCTAATGTGTATGGCCACCATGAAATATGACATCACTTTCGATTCTGCAAAGGGGTGAACTCCAGAACACAAGCAATCACACAAACAAAGGGGCCACAGCACTGACTTCTGTTTTTACTGATTTATGGTACTCACTCCCGAACAACCTCAAAACCTCAGTGCGGTCCTTCATTCCTAGGCAATGAACTTCCTCAGATCAGACAGTAATGGTATATCTCGGTGATATGCTGTCTCCTTTGGTACAACGTATTGGAAAAAAATGAAGAAGACTGTATACCCTTCTCAATTCCACTATTCTTTGGTGTTTAGACCATGACATATAATCCACCTATGAATGGAATTACACACTTGAGAAAAATCTACTGTGTCCTTCACCAGTGCTATATATGCTCTTTCCTTATCTATGAGTGAAGCAGCTTCCACTAACGTAGTTTAGGTTAATAAATGACCATAATCCATTTGGTAGCTGCTCAGCTGTAACTTTCCTCAGGGTTAAACATGTGCTTTTTCAACAACTAATATGGTTGGTATATCAGTAGGATTTCCACACAGTAACACCACTGACCTCTCACCTTGTGGGAACTGCAATACAACCTCATTTACTTGACTAGAGCTGTATTGCCATATGAGACACAATGACAGATCAGAAGTGGTCTTGTGATAAGGTACCGTCACACGGGGCAACATCTCTGGCAACATCGCCGGCACCTCAGGGGCGTGGCCAAGTTGCAGCAAGATCGCTAGTGCGTTGCCCCATGTAACAGGGTGATATCAACGGCGATAGTTGCTTCAGCCACATCGCCTGGTGGTTTCAGGACAATGTCCTGAAACCAGGCGATGTTGCTCAGGCGATCTGCCTGAATCGCCCTGTCTGACACAGCAACAGCGATGTTGCAAGCAACTTCCCCCATTGAGTCCAATGTTAAGGATCGCTGCCAGGGTTGAATTTAACCCCGGCAGCGATAGTTGTTTTCAACATGTTGCCGCAGATGTTTCCCTGTGTGACGGTACCTTAAGAGAACAGTCAAAGAGAATGCTTAAACTTCTTGCTCAATTTAGGTTGGACTCAAATTGTCAGTAATGCATGTAATGTCTTTGGCCGCTCACATTTATTTTTGGGAGGAAATAACCTTAACTGTGTCAAAAAAGAAAATATATATAAGTCACACAAAGTCTAGAAGTAGGACATCACAACCACAAACGGGAACGGGAACCTTCAAAAGAATAGAGAGCTTTGGATTTTTTGCTGGAAGATCCCACTATCACCACCCCACCTACAGATTGTCACGTTTAGAGTGCCCTGTAGACTCTGTGAATTGCTCTATGTCATGTTTAGAGTGCCCTGTAGACTCTGTGAATTGCTCTATGTCATGTGTAGAGTGCCCTGCAGACTCTCTGAATTGCTCTATGTCATGTGTAGGGTGCTCTGCAGACTCTGTGAATTGCTCTATGTCACATGTAGACTGCTCTGCAAACTCTGTGAATTGCTCTATGTCATGTGTAGAGTGCCCTGCAGACTCTGAATGGCTCTATGTCATGTGTAGAGTGCCCTACAGACTCTGTGAATTGCTCTGTGTCATGTGTAGAGTGCTCTGTAGACTCTGTGAATTGATCTGTGTCATGTGTAGAGTGACATGTAGATGCTGTGAATTGCTCTATGTCATGTGTAGAGTGCCCTGCAGACTCTGAATGGCTCTATGTCATGTGTAGAGTGCCCTGCAGACTCTGTGAATTGCTCTATGTCATGTGTAGGGTGCTCTGCAGACTCTGTGAATTGCTCTATGTCACGTGTAGAGTGCTCTGCAGACTCTGAATGGCTCTATGTCATGTGTAGAGTGCCCTGCAGACTCTGCTCTGTAGACTCTGTGAATTGATCTGTGTCACATGTAGACTGCTCTGCAGACTCTGTGAATTGCTCTATGTCATGTGTAGAGTGCTCTGCAGACTCTGTGAATTGCTCTATGTCATGTGTAGAGTGCTCTGCAGACTCTGTGAATTGCTCTATGTCATGTTTGGAGTGCTCTGCAGACTCTGTAAATTGCTCTATGTCATGTGTAGAGTGCTCTGCAGCTCTGTGAATTGCTCTATGTCATGTGTAGAGTGCTCTGCAGCTCTGTGAATTGCTTTATGTACGTGTAGACTGCTCTGCAGACTCTGTGAATTGCTCTATGACCAGGATCGGGCCGTGGGGGTCTTTGTGCCGGTCCGCGGCGTGCTGTCGGCTTCCCCGCCCCCTTTCACTTCCCCGCCCCTCACCTGCAGCACTACACCGCTGATCTGAGGTCTCTGCCTCAGCTGCGTGTGTAGATGTACGAGGGGAGCTGTTGGCCAATCAGTGCAGCAGCCATGCCCTGATTGGCCGACTGCTTCACTCGTATAACTAAGCAGATGAGGCAGAGACGTGGCCGAAGTTTCATATCTCGCGCTATTTCAAAGCGCATCACGTGACGCGCTTGGAAATAGTGCGAGATATGAAAAAACTCAGACCACGTCTCTGCCTCATCTGCTTGTACTGCCAGTAGGAGAGGTGAGCGTCAACTGAAGAGCCGCTCTCTCTCTCTCTGTGTGGGCAATTGTGGGCAATAACTGAGCGTGGGGGGTATTCAGGGGTCAATGTGTGTGTGGGCAATGTCTGTGTGCGTGTGTGTGGGGGTTATACAAGGGGCAATGACTGAGTGAGGGGTGTATTCAGGGGTCAATGTGTCTGTGGGCAATGACTTTGTGTGGGGGGGTTATACAAGGGGCAATGACTGAGTGAGGGGGGTATCCAGGGGGTCAATGTGTGTGTGGGCAATGACCGTGTGTTGTGTGGTTATACAAGGGGCAATGACTGAGTGAGGGGGTATTCAGGGCTCATTATGTGTGTGGGCAATGACTTTGTGTGTGGGGGGTTATACAAGGGGCAATGACTGAGTGAGGCGAGTATTCAGGGGGTCAATGTGTGTGTGGGCAATGACTGTGTGTGTGGGGGTTATACAAGGGGCAATGACTGAGTGAAGGGGGTATTCAGGGCTCATTATGTGTGTGGGCAATGACTTTGTGTGTGGGGGGGTTATACAAGGGGCAATGACTGAGTGTGGGGGGTATTCAGGGGTCAATGTGTGCATGTGTGGGCAATGACTGTGTGTGTGGGGTTGTACAAGGGGCAACGACTGTGTGTGAGGAGTATTCAGGGGTCAGTGTGTGTAGGGGGATTGTACAGGGGGCAGTATGTCTGTGTGGGGATTATACAAGAGCAATGTGTGTGTGTGTGTGTGGGGGGGGTTATGCATGGGGCAGTGTGTGTGTGTGGGGAAAATGTATGCTATATGGAGGGATATGACGCTGCATTAAACTATGAAGAGCTGTGATGCTGCATTATATTATATGGAGGGATATGAGGCTGCATTATATTATATCGATGGATATGAGGCTGTATTATACTTTATGGAGGGCTGTGATACTGCATTATACTATATGGAGGGATGTGAGGCTGCATTATACAATGTGGAGGGCTGTGACGCTGCATTATATTATATGGAGGGCTGTGAGGCTGCATTATATTATATGGAGGGCTGTTAGGGGATATTGTGGGCTTCATGGGGTTGATAGGGATATTGCGGGCTGCAAGGGGATGATGGGGATATTGTGGGCTGTAATGGGATGATGGGGATACCATATTGGGGGATAGAAAAATAAGACATCCCCTGAAAATAAGATGTAACGCATCTTTTGGGGAAACAGGGTACTAAACCCCACCCCTTCTTCATAGCCCCGCCCCATAAGTTCAAAGCCCCGATCTGCCGGGCCCCGGAAAAATAGTCTTGCATGAAGACGGTCCCTGGTGCAAAAAAGGTTGGGGACCTCTGGCCTAGAGCAATGTTTCTCAATTCCAGTCCTCAAAGCAACTCAACAAGTCATGTTTTCAAGATTTCCTTAGTTTTTCAACGATGACGAAATTTATTAGAAAGGGATCAGAAATTGCCACAGGCTTTCTCTGTAGGATATTCTCAAATCTTGACCTGTTGGTGGGCCTTGAGGACTGGAGTTGAGAAACATTGCTCTAGATCAGTGATGGCGAACCTATGACACGCGTGTCAGCACTGACACGCGTAGCCATTTTCAGTGACACGCGGCCGCCGGAGAAACTAGACTCGCTATTTGGATAAAAACCACAGACACAGACACAGCAGCAAAAAACTGTTGCGAGTCGGGTTTCCGACACGGCAATGAGAGCGCTTTCCGAGACATCTGCGATTTGTAAATCTCACACTACTCGCTATTACTCGCTTCTGACTCACCGTAGCCGGGGGGTACACGTAGCGGGCGTTGTTTCTCCTCCAGTCACGGAACCGCGCCTGCGGTGGTGTAGGCCCGGTGGTCCAGATCAATAGGGAATGGCGGAACAGTGGGGGTGATTTGTCTTCGTGACGCCACCTGCGGGTGTTCTGGTAACGGTACCAGCGCTGTTCGGGTCTCCGGGGGATGGTACACAGCGAGATGGAACGCTCCCCACAGGATGAGCGGGAATCCCCGGAGCCGGGAGCTGCGCAAGATGTTGTGAGGCAGCTGCGGGACGCTGCGCTGAATCCAGGAGTAATGCACAACCACACAAAGTCTCTTTTAGGTACCTTTACTGGATGGTAGTCAGGTACACTCGGACCGGGATAGTGAAGTTGGCACTTATGGAGTTTCACAGCAAGCAGTGTTAGGCTTCCTTTCTCTACTTTTGGTGCTAAGGTCGGGTGGATGTGGAATCCAGCCGGACCGGGCAGGGTGTTCAATGGAACTTGCTTCACCTGGTTATCAGCACTGAGGGCACTGTAAAAGGGTCTGAGCAGGATCAGTACTCTTCCCTGGGCTCTCGTGGGTAGGTGCATCAGGTGGAACAGGTGGCTAAACCTCCTGTTGGATGTGCTGGTTCTCTGTGAGGGCTTTGTAGCTTCCACAGCTTCGGTTCCAGTAACCGGATGGTTTGGAAAGAGTTGGATTAACTCTGTATTCCTGAGAGGTGATCTCCTTCTTCCTATTATCCCAATTGCAGGGATCTCCACTGGCTAACAGGCTAGCAGGGCCTAGTGTGTTCCTCATAGGGTGGAGGTTTCACACAGGCAGGCAGCTCTTGTAGCGTCTACCACACTCTGAAGTTTCTCCCTCCAAGACTCTTTTTATAGGGGGAACTGGTTAGAAGTCACCAGTGTTAGCTCCCCCTAGAGGCTCGGGGTGAAACCAGGTGTTCTAAGTGTTGTTTGTGTTGTGGTTTTGCTGTGCTGTTACTTACTCCATTTGTACCTAAGGATTTCTGTGGTGCCCAACAGGTGCCAGGGTGCCACATTCCCCCTTAGTTAACCTCAGTTCTCCCGGCTGAGCAAAAGGTTCTTTTTACAACTTACCACTAAGCATTTATAACATTCAATTTACAAAGTCTTAAAGAAAACACAAAAATCACTGAAAAGGAAGTGAAAAATGTGGAAAAGGTGAAAAGCAGTCCATACGGCACTAGTCCATCTGCCGCAGGCTGGAAAAAGGTAAAGTTAGTGGTCACACAAGTCCTGTGACAATTGTTCAAAGTTTATGGAAAGGGAAAAAGGTAAAGTCCAGGGATACATGGTAAACTTTATACATTCCCTACGGGTGTCTCTGCTTGGGAGGCCGGTACTAACCTTCTATACCTTACCAGGCGCTTTCTGTCCCCAACTTAGTATACTTGGGACATAGCCCAGTTCCTCCACCCTTCTGTACACTACTTTTTACAGGTTTTGAAAAACAGTATTATATACAAACACTTACAGGTTATATTTTCCACTACATTTTAAACCCATTCTCCAAGTTTGTGTGGGGGTTGGCCTAATGTACTACGTGTGGATCTGCGTAGTGTGGGTGTTTCCAAAGCTGTTGGTGTAGTGTACGAAGTGGTTGGTACTTCTCTATGTCTGCTTTATGTAAGACCATAGTAAGTGCGGAGTCTATCAACTGGACTGACCTCTGTAGGTAGTTGATTAGGAAAGGCTTCTCTTACTGTGGGACTAGCAGGCTGACCGATTACAGGAATCTCAGGTTCCATGATAACAGGCTGCAATTCTTGCACTTGAACTTCTTCTTGTTGGACTTGTGGAATTGGATTAGGCTTTGGCTGATCTTCTACAGGTTGGTAGAAATGCATAACTGGTATGAGGAATGCATCACCTATTTGTGGCCAATCAGCTGGTAAGTATCCAATTTCTGTAAGGACGAGATTTTCTTTTGTTTCTTCATCTTGAGTTACTGCAGGGTAACTGGTTGCTTGTGGGATTAACTGTGGCGGACATTTCTTCAAATGATCCCTTGAGACAGTTGCGATAGTATTCCCATTGTCTTTGCTAATAACACAAGTTTTTGAGTTATCGAAGTGTGACGGCATAACGGTGTAGGGTACGGATTCCCAACTGTTATCCAATTTGTTGGTTTTTCGCTTTCTTTTCAGCACTACATCACCTATGGCTAGTGGTTCAGCTGAGGCGTGCTTGTTAAAGTCTTTTTCTTGTTTGGTCCTACTGATTTCAAGGTTCCTTTCAACACTCTCTTGTACCTTCCTGTACTTTTCTTGGCGTTGGCTGACCCAGTCTTCGTCAGAAGAATCTTCTGTGGGTTCAACGGTTCCCATCTGCAAATCAATAGGCAGTTTACCTGGTCTTACTCTCATCAAGTAAGCAGGTGTGTAATTTGTCGAACTGACAGGTATGTGGTTGTAGATGTCCACGAGATCTGGAAGTTTCTCTGGCCATTGATTTCTCTCTTCAACTGGTAAGGTCTTGAGCATGTCAATGACTATGTGGTTCATCTTCTCACATAAACCGTTCGTCTGAGGATGATAAGGTGTTGTGCGGATTTTCTTGCACCCATACAGCCCTAAGAATTCTTGGAACAGAGCTGATTCGAAGGCTGGCCCTTGGTCAGTTAAGACCTGGTCTGGATACCCATGGGGGCGACAGAAGTAACTCTGGAACGCTTTGGCTGCTACCTCAGCAGTTAAATCCTTAACTGGAACGACTACCAGGAATCTTGAGTAGTGATCGACGATGGTGAGAGCGTAGGTGTACCCGGTTCGACTTGGGGTAAGCTTCACATGGTCGAGAGCAACTATTTCAAGAGGTTTGGTGGTAACAATCGGCTGCAACAGAGCTTTCTGAGTTAGATGGTCTTTTCTTCGAAGGTGACATGGTCCACAGTTTTTACACCATTTGTCAATGGAGCCTCTCATACCGACCCAGTAGAACCGATCCTTCAGGAGTCTCTCCAGCTTCTTCCATCCAAAGTGTCCGGCATCGTCATGGTATGCTTCAAGGATCATTTGGACTTCAGTCTTGGGAACTACAATCTGCCAGATTAGTTCATGGGTTCTTGGATTGAGGTATCTTCTGCATAGTTTACCTTGGTAGACGAACAACCTTCCTTTCTCCTTCCACAGGCGTTTAGCATTTGGTGAGGCATCAGAGTCCATATTGGCGTGTTCTTGAGTGATGAGATCCCTTACCAGGCTGACATCTGGGTCGTTGGCTTGAGCCTCCTTCCAGTCATGGTGAGGTAACGGGTTCACGGTCCTCTCTACACGTGTCTGGTTTCTCTGATGACATGTTGCTGTACCTGAACGGTGGAAAGCAGGTAGTTCAATCTCTTCTAGGTCATCTATGTCTTCTCCATCTTCGGGAAGATGGGGCATTCGGGACAGGGCATCAGCATTGCCGTTCTTGTGACCTGCCCGATACTTTACAGTGAAGTCGTAGTTAGCGAGTCTTGCTACCCAACGCTGTTCTAGGGCTCCCAGCTTTGCAGTCTCTAAGTGTGTTAGAGGATTGTTGTCTGTGAAAGCTGTGAAGGGGGCGGATGCCAGGTAATGCTTGAAACGCTCTGTGATCGCCCAGACCAGGGCCAGGAACTCCAGCTTGAAGGAGCTGTAGTTTTCCGGGTTCCTTTCGGTGGGACGGAGCTTTCTGCTGGCGTAGGCTATCACTTTCTCCTTGCCCTGCTGACGTTGAGATAGGACTGCTCCTAAACCTTCATTACTTGCGTCAGTGTACAACAGAAACGGTAGATTGTAGTCAGGGTAAGCCAGGATTTCTTCTCCAGTTAAAGCGTCTTTTAACGTTTGGAAGGACTTGTCCTGTTCTGGGCCCCAGTGGAACGGGGGTCCCCTGATCTTGCCGTTTTTGGATTGACCTACTAGGAGATCTTGCATGGGGGCGGCTATCTTGGTATAGCCTTTGATGAATCGTCGGTAGTACCCGACCAGTCCTAGGAATTGACGTACCTCTTTGTGGTTGATGGGTGCTGGCCAGTCCTTGATGACGGTGACCTTATCCGGATCCGGTGCTACGCCTTCGGCACTGACCACATGTCCTAGGTATTGGACCTTGGGTTTCAGCAGGTGGCACTTGGACGGTTTCAGTTTCATCCCGTACTTGGACAGTGACTCAAACACTTCACTCAGGTGTTGGAGGTGATCTTCATAGGTCTGAGAGTATACAATGACATCATCAAGGTATAACAAGACAGTCTCAAAGTTCCTGTGGCCCAAACAACACTCCATAAGTCTCTGAAATGTTCCTGGGGCATTGCACAAACCGAATGGCATACTGTTGAACTCGCATAAGCCCATGGAGTAGTGAAGGCTGTCTTCTCACGATCCTCCTCTGCAACGGCAACCTGCCAGTACCCACTAGTAAGATCTAATGTGGAGAAGTAATTGGCAGATTTGAGTGCAGCTAGTGACTCTTCTATGCGTGGTAACGGGTATGCATCCTTGTGTGTGACTTTGTTGATTTGCCTATAATCTACACACATCCTCATACTACCATCTTTCTTTTTAACCAGGACTAGTGGTGCGGCCCAGGGACTACAGCTATCCCTAATGACTCCTGCATTCTTCATGTCCTGAAGCATCTCTTTTGCTTTCTGGTAGTGAGTGGGTGGTATAGGCCTGTACCTTTCTTTGATAGGTGCATGGTTGTTTGTGGGGATATGATGTTGTACCCCTTTAATCCTCCCAAAGTCAAGTGGGTGTTTGCTGAACACTTGCTCATACTCCCGAACTACCCGGTATACTCCATTTTTCTGGTGAGAGGGTGTATTGTCAGTTCCTACACTGAGGTCTTGACACCATTCCTCTAACTGATCTTTGGAGTGAGGGGGTTCATCAGTGACTATTTGGTTTGAGGATTTTACATCAATCACAGCATCATCTTTTACTTGGTACAATTTTGCTACAGTTGCATATCTTGGTAGTCTGACTTCGTCATCACCATAATTCAATATGCGTACGGGGACTCTCCCCTTTCTTACATCAACCAACCCTCTGGCTGTCAAGAGCGTAGGACTACTGTCAGACATTACAGGTTCTACTACAGCTTGGTAGTCCTGCCCTCTGAGGCCTATGGCTGCTCGACACCAGATCATCATTTCACTTCTGGGTGGTACCACAATTGGAATGGGATCTGTGACCCTTACTCTGCCAATCTCACCATTTGACAAGGTTACCTGTTGTTGATACACCAGAGCTCTGATCTGCTTTTGGATAGCCCTCTTTTCTCTGGGTTTACCGGCTTCAGCACTCTGTTGGAGCAAAAACAACACTTCATCGAGGCATTTGATCATGACATTGGTACCCAATATGACATATGGATCCTTGTGGTTAGGCTTATCCTGAACCACTAAGATACCCTGGTTTTTCAACTGCACCCTCCCCACCTTTACTGTAGCTTCCCACTGTCCCTCTATGGTAACCGGAATACCATTAGTGGCTTCAAGGTTCATCTCGGGATTTGGGGGTTCTAGCTTAACATCTGGCCAGAACTGCTTGTAAAGGGTACTGGGGATGGATGTCACCTGGGATCCAGTGTCTATCAAGGCGGAGATAGCGATGCCATCGATGACGATTGGTAAGTATGGACAGTCTCCCACATACTTGTGTTCCCAGCTGGACGTAGGGCCTGCACAGTCTACTCCTGGGGTTGGCCCTTCTCGCCCAGGGGTCGCTCGTTTAAAGGACGGGATTGTACGTTGCGTCCTCCTAAGTCGTTCTGCTGACTGTTGCGGCGTCTGTCAGGACTGCGGCGGTCTGCAGGTTTTCCTCGCGACGGCTGTGTCTTTCTCCTCATCCAGGGGACGTCATCCGGGCTGTCGGCGAGTTGAATCTTGTCCGATGGCCTTGCATCTGTCTTGGGTCTTCTCCCAGCTTGTAGCTTGGCCACGTCCTTCATCAGCTGCTCGACATTAGCACACAGTTGATCAAACCGGTCAGGTGTTACAGTCTGTGCGCTGGACTGAATCGCAGGGATTGGAGATGCTGCTGCCGGCACGGAAGGGGTGTCAGCGTACTGCTGCTGCTGCGGTGAAGCGGGATCAGGTACTTCAGCGAGTCGCTGTCCCCAAACTGTTAAGTCTCTCAAGGTATCAAACTCTGCGCCTGGATTCTGTATGGACCACCAGCTTGCTTGCTTCCTATCCTCAGACAGTTTAAGGCCCACAATAAATTGTCCAATTAACGCTTTGTTCTCATCTCGAGCACTGTCAGGATCGACTTGTTTTAACAGTCTGTATGCTTCTTGCAAGCGCAGTGAATAATCAAGGACAGTTTCTTGTGCCCCTTGGTTACAACGATAGAATGACAGTCTTAATCCAGCTTCGGTATGGCACTCAAAGACCCGGGTTAATCTAGCGAATATCTGCTCCACAGATTCCTGAACTTCTACAGGCCAGCTGCGGCTCTGCAGTTCGGCTGCACCGGTTAACTGTCCCATAATAACTGAAGCTCTTTGCTTACCGGTCATCGGGTACATGTCCAGGGCTTGGCATATCTTCCTCTGGAAGTTCTCCAAGGTGCTGGGTACACCGCTGTACTTGGGTAACCAGGTCGCACTAGGAACGTAGGGTAGAGACATCGGCATAATCGGAGCGGGTTGTGGTAGCATACCGCCGACTTGTTGCTGTCCATCAAGAGGTATGTTTTGAGGTACCGCTTGGTCTTGCGGGGGCACCGCGTGATCGGGAGCCGGGTTACTCATGGTCGCTCCCCCTTAGTTAAGCGTAGCCTTTCCCTCGGTTGCAAACGGAAGTGTCGGCCTCGCGGTGAGGAGTGAGGCACCACGGGAGTTTCCGGTTCTTGCTGCGTACAGGGGAAGTCGTCAGAGCGTGGGGGTGGGGCCAATCTTCGCGCCCTCTGCACAGTCACGCCCCTTCTTTTCCCGCCTTTTCGCGCAGCAATGGCGGACCAAATGTACAGTTCGATATTTACAGTCAATACATAGCACACAATACCCGTGATAACGGGCCTGCTCGTATCCTGTTCGTGACGCCAAATTCTGACTCACCGTAGCCGGGGGGTACACGTAGCGGGCGTTGTTTCTCCTCCAGTCACGGAACCGCGCCTGCGGTGGTGTAGGCCCGGTGGTCCAGATCAATAGGGGAATGGCGGAACAGTGGGGGTGATTTGTCTTCGTGACGCCACCTGCGGGTGTTCTGGTAACGGTACCAGCGCTGTTCGGGTCTCCGGGGGATGGTACACAGCGAGATGGAACGCTCCCCACAGGATGAGCGGGAATCCCCGGAGCCGGGAGCTGCGCAAGATGTTGTGAGGCAGCTGCGGGACGCTGCGCTGAATCCAGGAGTAATGCACAACCACACAAAGTCTCTTTTAGGTACCTTTACTGGATGGTAGTCAGGTACACTCGGACCGGGATAGTGAAGTTGGCACTTATGGAGTTTCACAGCAAGCAGTGTTAGGCTTCCTTTCTCTACTTTTGGTGCTAAGGTCGGGTGGATGTGGAATCCAGCCGGACCGGGCAGGGTGTTCAATGGAACTTGCTTCACCTGGTTATCAGCACTGAGGGCACTGTAAAAGGGTCTGAGCAGGATCAGTACTCTTCCCTGGGCTCTCGTGGGTAGGTGCATCAGGTGGAACAGGTGGCTAAACCTCCTGTTGGATGTGCTGGTTCTCTGTGAGGGCTTTGTAGCTTCCACAGCTTCGGTTCCAGTAACCGGATGGTTTGGAAAGAGTTGGTGTAACTCTGTTTTCCTGAGAGGTGTTCTCCTTCTTCCTATTATCCCAATTGCAGGGATCTCCACTGGCTAACAGGCTAGCAGGGCCTAGTGTGTTCCTCATAGGGTGGAGGTTTCACACAGGCAGGCAGCTCTTGTAGCGTCTACCACACTCTGAAGTTTCTCCCTCCAAGACTCTTTTTATAGGGGGAACTGGTTAGAAGTCACCAGTGTTAGCTCCCCCTAGAGGCTCGGGGTGAAACCAGGTGTTCTAAGTGTTGTTTGTGTTGTGGTTTTGCTGTGCTGTTACTTACTCCATTTGTACCTAAGGATTTCTGTGGTGCCCAACAGGTGCCAGGGTGCCACACTTCCCCATTCATTAACATTGGACTCGCTAGACTAGCAACGAGTAGCGAGTCCCGGGCTCGGACTCGCTAGACTAGAGTCAAGCGATTCCGAGTTAGGACTCGCCCATCACTAACTACAGCTGAGGAAAAAAAAATGTGCTGGAGGTCTGTAGCCAGAACAGCAGAGCTCCGGCACAGAGCATCTAGTCCTGGGACTTCCGGTAGGGCGGCGGAACTTCTGGCTGGCGCAGCAGGGAGCAGCGGAACGCTGTGGGGGACGCATATCTGAGGCCCTGTGATCGCTGTCTGGAGGTCCAGTGATTACTACAGCAACCATCCTCCAGTGAAAGGTTCTGGGCAGAATCTGGGGTGTCATGAATGTGTGATTGGCCATTACTGAGATAAGTGAGGGGGAGGCTGGAAGAGGCCTGTGCTATGGGTGCCGTTTCCCGCCATTGATTTACATAAGGAACGCCATCTTGCAGCATAGTACAGACTGCATTTCACCCTATTAATCCCTATTTCTGCTTATTAACTCTGCCCTTTCCTAAAAGACAGTTAACCCCTAATTGCCTGCAGGGCTGTCTATAAATCTTCTGTCACTGCCCCTCTTATGGAGAAGCCAAAAAAACCAAGGTTAAGTAAAGGAAGTGGTAGTAGCAGTAGCCGACCCTTTCAAGAGACATGGACTGAGATGAATGGCATTATAGAAAAAAATGGCAGATCATTTTGCGTTCTATGTAGTGAAACGGTAGTAAGCAGAACGTGGAATATAAATAGACATTTTGACAGATAACCTTAGTAGCGCTTGCTTGGCCTTGAAGTGTGCAAAATACCAACCTTCAATTGAAGATTTAGCCAATGAAATTCAGCAACAAAAAAGTCACTAAATCAGTGATGGTGAACCTGTGGCAGTGTGGCAGTCCAGCTGTTGCTGGACTGCCACAGGTTCGCCATCACTTGAAGAATTCCCCCTCCCCCTCACTTATCTGACTTCATGACACCCCACACAGGTTAAATAACAGCAAGACCAACAAAAGAAACCAACTGACAGATTAACAAAGAAGTCACTAAGCAGGTAAGTTAAAGAATTATACATATTTGTTATTTAAACTATAAATATCGTAAAATTAGGGTTTTTTTTCTCAAGGTGACACACCTCGCGATTTATGCTCGGTTTTTTGGCGAATTTTGACACACCAAGCTCAAAAGGTTGCCCATCACTGCTCTAGATCAAGGGACATTTTGCTGCTGTTTTGGGCTCTGGCTTGTAGAGGAGCATCCTGGTAGAAGAAGATCCCTTTGTATGAATGTTGAATTCTCCAAATGTTTTCACTAGAACAGATCTCACTTTAAAGAATATATTTATTTTGTTACATTATCGATTTGATTATTTTGTTTTTGAGGTTACAAATCTTAATGTGACAAGTGACATCCAGATTAAATCCACATGACTGTCCTTAGTGATATCTGTATGCAGGGATACATCACATTCCACATCTTATCTCCAAGGCTGCAGATGTTGTTTTGGAGCTGCTGATGTCCAAAAGATTTATATGTTTTTTTGTCAGACTTTTAGCTGCAAGAAAGAAGAACATAGCAGTGGTTTTATTAGAATACCAACTATATAAACTTTTATTTATACACAACCCCTGGAAAAAATTAGGGAATCACCGGGCTCAGAGGATGTCCATTCAGTTGTTTAATGTTGTAGTCATTTCAAATGGCAACTTTATGGCTTTAAACACTAAAATAAATCAAGATAAAAGTAAGGGTACCTTTTTTCAGACCAAGCAGAGGGAAAAAATTATGGAATCACCCTGTAAATTTTCATTCCCAAAACTAACATTTGCATCAAATTAGATCTGCTTGTTAGTCTGCATCTAAAAAGGAGTTATCACACCTTGGAGAGCTGCTGCACCAAGTAGACTGACATGAATCATGGCTCCAACATGAAAGATGTCAATTGAAACAAAGGAGAGGATTATCAAACTCTTAAAAGATGGTAAATCATCACGCAATGTTGCCTAAGATGTTGGTTCTTGACAGTCATGTGTGTCTAAAATCTGGACCAAATACAAACAACATGGGAAGGTTGTTAAAGGGAAACATACTGGTAGACCAAGGAAGACATCAAAGCTTCAAGACCAGAAACTTAAAGCAATATGTCTCCAAAACAGGAAATGCACAACAACAAATGAGGAACGAATGGGAGTCAATATCTGTGACCCAACTGTAAGAAGCCGCCTAAAGGAAATGGGATTTGCATACGGAAATGTTAAACAAAATCCATCATTAACACTTAAACAGAAAAAACAAGGTTACAATGGGCTAAGGAAAAGCAATCGTGGACTATGGATGACTGGATGAAAGTCATATTTAATGATGAATCGCGAATCTGCATTGGGCAAGGTGATGATGCTGGAACTTTTGTTTGGTGTCGTTCCAATGAGATTTATAAAGATGACTGCCTGAAGAGAACATGCAAATTTCCACAGTCATTGATGATATGGGGCTGCATGTTAGGTAAAGACACTGGGGAGATGGCTGTCATTACATCTTCAATAAATGCCCAAGTTTACATTGATATTTTGGACACTTTTCTTATCCCATCAATTGAAAGGATGTTTGGGGATGATGAAATCATTTATCAAGATGATAATGCATCCTGCCATAGAGCAAATACTGTGAAAACATTATTTGAAAGAAGACATATAAGGTCAATGTCATGGCCTGCAAATAGTCAGGATCTCAATCCAACAGAAAATCTTTGGTGGAAGTTGAAGAAAATGGTCCATGACAAGGCTCCAACCTGCAAAGCTGATCTGGCAACAGCAATCAGAGAAAGTTGGAGCCA
>JARQOC010003027.1:0-19755 GCA_033576535.1 Allobates femoralis | reverse complement strand
GATGAGGAGGTAATGTGATGAGAGGGAGACACTGAAAGTCTAGTCTGCTAGGTATGAAGAGATCCAGAATAGTGCCAAATCTGTGATACCAAGACATGAGAGAATTTGTAGCAAGAGGGCATGGTCCACAGTGTTGAAAGCTCCTGGAGGAGGACAGAGTAATTGTGCTGGGCTTTTGCAATTAGTATATCATTTATTGACTTTAGTTAGGGCAGTTTCAGTTGAATGATGTGGACAGAAGCCAGATTGTAAACAAAGAGGGAGCAGGAAAAGAGGTAGGAAGACAGTTTTAGATGAACATGATGTTCCAATAGTTTTTAGGCATTAGGGAGAAGTAATGAATGGTGGAGGTGAAATTGGGTTGAAGGAGCATTTATCTCAAAGGAGCAAGAAAACTGCTTCACCATGCTAGTTGCTGGGGCAAGGGGTGTAAGAAAAATGGAATCTACCATAAAAAAAGTGCAGCTTGAGAGGATGTGTCAGAGGTGGTGAGCCAGATTTCAGTGATGCCAAAGAAGGAAAGTTTGTTAGTGATGAAAAGGTAATTTATGTATGATAGTTTGTTGCCGACAGAGCGTGTGGTCCATAGGGCTCCTGTTAGAGGGACTAAAGGAGCCGGGTTTTGAGTGAATGGGTAAAGGATTAGTAAGGATTTGAAAATATTTGATGGATTGTGGTTGGGGTTAGAAATGACGGTGGGGATGTAGTGAGGAGGGCCAAGAGTTGAAGAAATATCACCAGCAATGAATAGAAGTAGGCCAGGGTCACATTTGCGTTTTGACCTTGGCCTGTAACGCTATGCGGCGCTGGAAAAAGTTCTAAGTTAAAACCGGATTCCGGCAGACCAGGGTCAAAACGCAAATGTGACCCTGGCCGTAGAGACAGTTTTAGTAGATGGGAGCAGGAAAGGGCATGAGGTGGCCTTGGGTGTCTGGAGACAAAACAAAGAATAACAATTCTGAGGAGGAGATTAAATAGATGGGGAAAACTGAAGGAAAGATGACCAGTCCATTACTGGGTGGAGGGATTAGGGGGATAACTAATATAGGGGTAAAAATGAAAAGACATAGAAAAAGTGTCTACAGTGATTATGAATCCGGTTACCTTTAGGTCCCCTCAGGTCCAATTTTGGTATAATTCATTGCATTACACCTGTATGACACATGTAGATGACACACAACCAGACTACATCTAAGCCGACTTCTACCTCAACATATACACAACCAAATGCCTTTACGTATGGAGCAGAAGGGAGGGGACACTACTATTCTGGATCACCTAAATCAAAGCTGATGCCAGAAACCAATTTTGGATATGTGCAAGCAAAAACAAGATTCAGATGGAGGAAAAGCTGAGTAGAAGAGAAAGCATACCTGTGGGAAGATAGACATGATGAATAGATAATTATCAGAGAGTGATGATGATAGATGACCAAGTGCATCATATTAATTTGGGTCTAATTTATTGCAATACACTTGTATGAAACACTTAGATGACACATGAGCAGACTAATTCTAAGCAGACATCTAGCTCACAATGTATAATACACATCCAAAAACTATATCATGTTGTCACCCAGTCTGTTTTTGGAGTTAAAAATGATAAATTGCAAGCTGACAAGTAAATGTAGTTATTACTTTTTTTAGGGTTCGTTCAAACAAATGCATTATACGGACATGTGCTATCCAAGTAAAAATCAAAAGCATACTAACAAATGTGAATCAATAGGGCTGTTTAGATGGCAGAAAGAGCGAAGTGGCTCTCTGATCCGAGGTGAACTTTTCCAGACTGTAGTGGGCCACCTCTGCCCTAGAAGGTGGTGGTAGCCAGGGGACAAGAGGAATCCTCTAGCCCTTTCACCATAACTGCAGCTCTTCCTGGACCCTCTTAGGCCCTGTGCCCATGGTGCATTGTTCGATGCTTTTTTAATGCAGATTTTGAGAATCTGCACCAAAATCTTCATGTTTATCCTGAGGCTAGCAAAGTCTATGACAGATCAGAAGTGCTTTTTTCTTCCCTGCAAATGTGGTTCCGATTTCTTTTTATGACTCAAAATCTGCACGAAACCTGCATCAAACAATGTACCATAGGCATAGGGCCTTACAACAATATGGTGGAGGCATGTTCACAGAAAGCATACCCCATATGCTGTGAGAGCAGGCACACAGGCATGTATAAGAGTGTCAGAAGTGGTGCCATCACAAACATTACTGCACTTCAGACTTGAGGGGTCACACAGGAGCTATCCCGCAAGTTTGATATGCACTGCACTCCCTGATTTCACCGCTCCTCACATGTGCTGTCTCACGATACCGCCAAGATATCGCAGCTCTCATGAGACAATTAGTGTAATGAGCGCTGACACCATTGAGGTTTATCTCAGGTCACACAGCAGGATTCCCTGCTATGTGATACCCAATGACCCAATGTGTAACCTGAGACAACCTTAGGGAAGTCATGAGGATGTCTGAGGATCATGAGCGGGCATGGAAGCATGGTGAGCTTGACAGCGGGGTTGAAGCTTGCTAAGTAATAGTGTAGGAAGCTAATGACTATGCCAAAACAGTCTGGCTCCATTGTAAAACAGTTTGAGCATTGTTTGGCAGCTTTTACACCCCTTTAGAGGTGTTGATTTTGCCTGTCTTTGGTTTGAATTGGGTTTGGATGTATGGTGAACCTTTCGGCAAACATTGCCCATTTGGTGATCTGAACTGAATTCGAACTTCAAAAGTTTGCTCATATCATGTGGTCACACTAAATATAGATATGATTTAAAGTTCCTTCGGCTCATTCTCTTTGAGTTTTGGTAATTGACCAAAATGAATTATTAATATATTTATTTTGAAAGTATTCGGACTTTAAAGAATTTTTCCACAGTTGCTAAATTTTTTTTGTATAGTACTGTATATTTAAGTCATTTTTTGAGGATGTGACACAATCCATTATTTTTTTTATTTATTAAGTGTGTGTGCGCATGCATATAATGTAGTGTGAGTGTAATAATATAATTACCTACTATCATTGTCTCTGGTATCTAGTGATGGTCTTCTCTGCTTTTCTGTAACATCACCGCAATTCTGAGTAGCTGGGTTGTTCTATGCACTATCCATTAGCCAGAAGTCAATTTTACAATACAAACCTATAGTGCCTCATTCTGATGCTCCATATGCTTTCATTGAAAAAAAGACTTCCTGGTCACACAGAGGGAAGCATGATCCAACCATTTTGAAGAGTGGTGAGATCAGTGAGAATCAGAGAAGACTGGTGCTGAACACGGGAGATAATGCGGTAGCTGAGTATATTATCACGCTAATGAATAAAAAATGTTCCTGGTAACACTTCTTTAGGCTAGGGCCACACTTGGGAGGCTGTATCCAGTAACTGGATGCATTACTGGATCCGATTTTTCCCCTTGTCTGTTTTGAGGCATTTTGACTAGATCAGGTACTGGATCAGGTACCGGATGGTGCCTATATGTACCATCCGGTACTGGATCATAGTGTCCCATGTTAAAAAAATGATCAGGTTTTGCTAAAAGGCCAAAACATGTTGCAGACCCTATTAAAACCTGACTTCTCAAAAACTGGATCCAGTAGACGGATTGCACTTCGGCAAACAATTGTTAACATTGGAGTCTATGGGTCAGGTACCTGATCAGGTTTTCAGGATGAAAAACTGGATCCAGTAACTGGATTGCAAACTGAAGTGTGGCCCTAGCTTTAAACAGCTTGGAAGTGGTTCACAATAGTAATAAAAGACAGAACTGTAAGGCTAGGGTCACATTATCGCCATGCATATGCTAAAAGTCAGGGTTTTTTTGATGTGCAAATGTAGAAAAACACTAGCGTTGACTCACCCATAGGCTCTCATGCAAAAAACACATTGCCAAAGTGCAATGCATTTAATGCTATGCGTTTTTGCAAAAGGACCAAAAAATGCGATCTCCAGTGTTTTTGAGGGCTTTTGCACAAATGCTAGCAATTTTTTAACATGGGAGTCTATGGGAAACACTTGCGTTAACGTATGGTACATCCTTCCAATGGATGCAAGGTCCCAAATGTGACCCTAGCCTAAGGGATGCTGCTTGGAATTTTTGTTTTTCTTTTCATAGGTAGGTAGTAGATAGTAGAAACATAATAAGGTTAAATGAACTTTAAGATTAAAAATTGACTAAATTGCATCCAGTGACAGTTCGTGTTGAGTCTTTCTCTAAATTTATTGGAATATTCATGGGGCGGACCGTCACCCCCGGGGGCCCTGGTGCAGGAGATTACCGGGGGGGGGGCAGGGCTACTGGTTGTCGGCGCGGCCCGGGGGGGAGGGGTGCCGCTGGCCGTCGGCGCGGCCCGGAAAGGGGGGGGGTGCCGCTGGGAGCCGCAGGGAGCCGCAGGCGCGATGCTCTCCTACCTGGGAGCTGCGCCGGATGTCTGCTAGGGGCCGGAGGAGCAGAGGAGAGGAGGGGCGGGATCAGGCAAGGGAAGCAGGAAGCTCTCTGCTTCCTTTGCCTGACCCTCCTCTCCTCTGGCGGCGGCTTGCGGGGGTCGGCTGGGGGCCCCCCTCCAGGCTTGAAGGGGCCCCCAACCAGTCGGGGCCCTGGTGCAGCTGAACAGGCTGCACCAGTGTAGTTCCGCCCCTGAAATGAATGACATTTCCTTTGTATAAATTACAATGGAATTAAACTCAACATGTTTGTGCCATATGTAGTATCATGGCCGAAAGTGTTGGCACTAGTGATGAGCAAGTTTAGAAATATTTGCACTTGATATACTCGTACTGAGTAGTTTTTAATTCATCCGAATAGCGACTCTAATGTTAGTCGATTAGTGATAGGCTCTGCCCACACACTTCCGGCTATAAAACGAGTCTTTCAGGGACAGGGCGAAAGGGTGGGCTTTTTTACAATTTCAATGCATAGAACACCTTGCTGTGCCCCCCAGAGAGACCCTAACATTCAATCTGGTCTCTCTGAGGGGTCCGTTCACTTTGAGTACTGAAGGGACCTGTCAATTTGTGTCAGATTGATATCGATCGACACATCATACATGAGCACCTGCGATACTCACCGAGTAACGAGTATTGCGAATACTGTACTATCCATGCGAGTAGCGAATAGTAATGATTATACTAGGGATGAGCGAGTCCGAAAAGACTCGGAATCGCAAGACCCCAACGAGTCCGAGTCAAGGACTCGGGACTCGTTGCGAGTCCAGCGAGTCCAATGTTAATGAATAGGGACCCGAGTAATAGCGAATAATGACATTTACAACTCGCTGATGTGTCTCTGAAAGTGTGCGAGTCCAAACTCGCTGGTTTTTCTCTTATTTTGAGGCTTGTAGCCGATGATGCGAGGGAAGGGATTCTCCAGCACACACTATGGTTTAAGGAAACAGGAAGCGAGTCGCGCTGACAGGCGCACACACAGAGCGATCCATTCATCAGTGCAATCATGGCAGCAGGACGTGGCATGGTGAACACGCTGCGTCTTATCGCACTTGTGGAGGCTCGTCCATTTCTATGGCTCCCTACAGATCCTGAGTATGGGGATACGACCCTTATTAATACAGCCTGGAGAGAGATCGCCCAAGAGATGTTCCCTGCGTTCCATCGGAGTGACCATGAGGAACAGAGCAATCTAAGTAAGTTAAATGAGTTCACACGTTATATATTGCATTTACTGTATATATACTCGTGTATAAGCCGACCCGTGTATAAGCCGACCCCCCTATTTTTGCCCCGAAAAACTATGAAAACATATTCACCGCCATCCTGGTATACAGCGGCTATCACTGGTAGACAGCCCCCCAGCAGAGTATACACCCTCCCCTGCAGAGTATACAGGCCCCCAGCTGGGTATACATGCCCCCATATTGTCGTATACAGGCAGGGGCGGACTGGCCCAGGTGCCACGGGTCATGCGGCTGCAGGAGCATGAATAATCCGCATGTCCCTGAAGCAGCAGGCGGAAACGGAAGCTCCTGGCCGCGCGATGACGTCATCAGCACGCGGCTGCGTCCGGGAGTGAGCGTCTGTGAGTGGCGTGCGGCTGCGACTGTTAGCGAGCGGCTGTGAGGAGCGCGAGGCTGCGGCTGGGAGCGAGCCATAGGATAATGCGGGAGCTGCGGTGACTGTGAGGCGGCCGCCAGTCATCACCCCCCCCCCCACCCCCCGTCCTCACCTGTGTCGGGCCAGTGAGGGAGGGTTGCGACCCAAACTGTAGGGTGCCAGTCAGTCCCTGTATACAGGGCCCTCAGTGTGTGTACAGGCCCCCCCAGCAGTGGGTATACAGGGCCCCCAGCAGTGGGTAGACAGTGGCCCAGTGGGTTTACAGGGCCCCCAGCAGTGGGAATACAGGGCCCCCATAGCAGGGTATACAGGACCCTGAATGTGTTATCATGCTCCACCGCATAGTTGCCTATATTTGGATGGGGTCACAACAGTACAATGAGTTTAATGTCTTATCCTCCTGGCTCTTTCGGCCAAGGGGTTGGGTGTATATAAATACCACTAATGACCAGAGTCTGGTGCCCGCACTATTACATTCTCTATGCGTTGACATGTGTCCTGCCTCATTTGTGATTGTGGCCACGTGAGCTCAATGTCCGTAATGCTGTTGATGATGTTCCACACTGTCGTGTCACTGTGCCTTGTATACACATTACACACACAAAATGAATAAAATGTTATTGTTGATTTGTACACAATCACATACTTTTGTTTTTTCAAATATTACACATCTCTAAAGCCGGTTTCAAATCATTTCACAGTTGACCATCTTAAAAAACGGTGGAGGAGCTGCCGGGACCAGCATAAGAAGCAGTACCGGCAGTACTCAGAGAGACAACCGGGAGCCGCTCCATTGCTCAACCACTACCACTTTTATGACCGGCTGTCCTTCCTTCACCCGGTGGCCGCTATGCCAAGGTATGTATCTGCAGCACTGTTGTGTACATTTAGTATTATTTATAAATATATACATTAGTTTCCATTTTGGCTCTGTGGGTAGCAGAGTATACAGGCGGGTCTGAGGTAGCAGAGTATACAGGCGGGTCTGTGGGTAGCAGAGTATACAGGCGGGTCTGAGGTAGCAGAGTATAAAGACGGCTCTGTGGGTAGCAGAGTATACAGGCGGGTCTGTGGGTAGCAGAGTATACAGGCGGGTCTGTGGGTAGCAGAGTATACAGGCGGGTCTGTGGGTAGCAGAGTATACAGGCGGGTCTGTGGGTAGCAGAGTATACAGGCGGGTCTGTGGGTAGCAGAGTATACAGGCGGGTCTGAGGTAGCAGAGTATAAAGACGGCTCTGTGGGTAGCAGAGTATACAGGCGGGTCTGTGGGTAGCAGAGTATAAAGACGGCTCTGTGGGTAGCAGAGTATACAGGTGGGTCTGTGGGTAGCAGAGTATACAGGCGGGTCTGTGGGTAGCAGAGTATACAGGCGGGTCTGTGGGTAGCAGAGTATACAGGCGGGTCTGTGGGTAGCAGAGTATACAGGCGGGTCTGAGGTAGCAGAGTATAAAGACGGCTCTGTGGGTAGCAGAGTATACAGGCGGGTCTGTGGGTAGCAGAGTATACAGGCGGGTCTGTGGGTAGCAGAGTATACAGGCGGGTCTGTGGGTAGCAGAGTATACAGGCGGGTCTGAGGTAGCAGAGTATACAGGCGGGTCTGTGGGTAGCAGAGTATACAGGTGGGTCTGTGGGTAGCAGAGTATACAGGCGGGTCTGTGGGTAGCAGAGTATACAGGCGGCTCAGTGGGTAGCAGAGTATATAGGTGATGAGAATAGGGTTAATAGATGGTGCTACAGTGTTGGGGCGTGCTAGAGGGAGCAGAGATCCGATTACTGCCATCATTTCTGACCTTATTAAAGATAGCGGCCGCAGCTAAATGA
The DNA here is from genome assembly GCA_033576535.1 of Allobates femoralis. Lineage (NCBI taxonomy): Eukaryota > Metazoa > Chordata > Amphibia > Anura > Aromobatidae > Allobates > Allobates femoralis. The sequence continues at coordinate 11,871 of JARQOC010003027.1, read as the reverse complement.
CATCATGGCAAAGGTAAACATGGGGTGTGGTTAGCTGCAGGAGGTTAGTGAGAGGTGTGGGTTGTTTGGCAGAGGGCGTGGTGTGGGCGTGGTGAGCGCGGCTCCAGCGTCAGATACGCTGCGAGCGCGGAACCGCGGCACATCTCCAGGAGCAGAGGACGTGTCCGGTACGTCCGTAGCCCCCGGCCTCCCCGTTGTCCGCACACACAGCCCCGCTGTGACCTCTGCAGTGTCACAGGCCCCGGCGGGCGTCTGTCATCTCCTCCTGACACTGACCTCCTCCTGATTTGATTGTCTGTGTTGTCCCCCCCCCGCTGTCAGCATCAGTGATCTGCTAAGACCTGTGGGTGCACAGACGGGGGAAGTACAAATGCCAGCATGCCGGGGCGGATTGGGCGCTGTGAGGGGCGCAGGTCTTGCTGTGAGCGGAGGGCGCGAGGCCGCTAGAGAAAACGCTATAGCGGCTGTGTGAGTTAAGCGTCTGCGGCTCGCGAAGGCGCATACGCGTCTCCGCTCGCAGTGACGCTAAGGAGTTTGGGATTAGGCTACAGTGCCGGAATTTCAAACTCCCGATTATATAAATAGATTATATATATATATATTGTATACCTTTCAACCCCTTCCCTGCTTTATATAGATGATATAAGCTAAAAGTTTTGTGAATTAAGTATGTCAAGTAAAAAGTGAAGTCAGGGGGACTTTTTTTTTTTCATGTGAACCATTGGTGTTATTGATCGTCTAGATTAGATGGGATGGGGGGGGGGGGGTGTTAATCAGGGGGTGAAAAATTATGTATTAGTATGGAATTAGCAAAGAAAGTCACGTATTCCTTTATGTTATGTACAGTTGGTTATTCTTTCATAATAATAACAAATATCTGATTAATAATACACAGATACACAGAGTCTAAAAAGCGTGCAACTTAATGTTTGACCTATGTTTTTGTTTCCAAATGCAATGCATTCACCAAATTTTTTTTTACTTTACCCACAGAGAAGCTTACTACAGAGGGCGGCGTGCTGTGAACCCTCCACCGCCAAACAGAAGGCGGCGTGGAGAACACCCACCACCACCACCACGGCCGGCGCCACCACCACCGCCGCCGCCACCAGCACCACCAACACCACCACCACCGCCGCCACCAGCACCAGCACCACCACCACCGCCGCCACCAGCAGCAGCAACACCACCACCGCCGCCACCAGCACCAGCACCACCACCACCGCCGCCACCAGCAGCAGCAACACCACCACCCGCCGCCACCAGAACCAACACCACCACCGCCGCCACCAGCACCAACACACACCACCGCCGCCACCAGCACCAACCCCAGCTTTGGGGCATGTCCGGCCGCAAGAGGAGGAACCTGGATGCCCACCTCACACCAGCCATGGTCTGATCCCGGGGTCACCTAATAGACGGCGTGCACAAAGTAATGCTGACTTTGCCCACAGTCTGATACCATTCCTGGATGAAATTCCATTTCACAGGCTACTGCGGGCAAGGTCAGCATTACAGATTGTGCTTGACGCCAGTCGCCCACCAAACCACCCAGGTGAGGTTTTCAATTTTTTGGAGGGGTGGCAACTCAGACACTACAACCTACAAGACAGGCCCACACCCCGGGACAGCCATGTGCCACCACAGAGGCCTGTACCTACCATTCCACAATGGCCACCTAACAGGGACCTACCATTTTTCCCCACACCGGCCCAGAGGATCCACCCTCAAGGGTTGCCGGAGGCCATTCATGGGGCCCTTGACCTCTTGCAGGACCAGGGTGATGGTGTCACTTTACTGGCAAGGCCGGAGGATGCGGCAACCTACCAGCAGCTGTAGACCCCTTTTTTTTTTTTTTTTTATTTTGTGTTCATGTGCATTGCACAATTTCATTGTTATTATTTCTTATATTTTCCTGTTTACAAAGTTGTACCAAAAAAAAAAAAAAAAAAAAAAAAAAAAAATTCTGACATTTTTACCATTATGGCGGAATAATACCCAGTTTACAAAAACTGCTTTGTGTCTGTCTTTTTTCAGGGAAAGGATGTGTAGGTTGTTTTGTGGGTGGGCTTAAAGTCATCATCATTATAATTATTATTTATTTATATAGCACCGATAGGTTCCATGGCGCTTTACATGAGGATAAGGTACACAAGGAGAAGTACAATAAACATAGACAATAAGGTCATAGAGGTACAACAGGAGAGGACCCTGTACGCGTGGGCTCACATTCAACGAGGGGTGGGTGGGGATACAATAGGGTGGGGAAGGTGTCGGTCGTGGGGCGTGTAGCGGGGTGTCATGGCAGGTTGTAGGCCTGTCGGAAGAGGTGAGTCTTTAGGTGTTTCTTGAAGGTTCCCAGGGTAGGCGAGTGAGTGATGAGGTGGGGCAGCGAGTTACAGAGCATGGTTGATGCCGGGAGAAATCCTGTATGCGGTTGTGGGAAGAGGAGATGAGGGGGGAGTGTCGGAGAAGTTCTTTGGATGAACGCAGGTAGCGTGAGGGATGGTATCGGGAGATCATGTCGGAGATGTATGGTGGGGATAGGTTGTGTAAGGCTTTGAATGTCATGATCAGTGTTTTAAAGTGAGCTCTCTGTGGGGCGGGGACCCAGTGAAGGGCTTGGCAGTGGGTGTAGACAGGTGAGTAGCGTGAGGACAGATGGATTAGTCGGGCAGCAGAGTTTAGTATACATTGGAGAGGTGCAAGAGAGTTGGCAGGGAGGCCTGTGCGAAGGAGGTTCCAGTAGTCAAGGCGTGAGATGATGAGGGCATTAATGAGTGTTTTAGCTGTGTCAGGGTTGAGTAACGAGCAAATTCTTGAAATATTTTTGAGTTGGAGTGACAGGGACTTGGTTAGGAACTAGAGGTGGGGCTTGAAGGAGAGGGATGAGTCAAGGATTACCCCGAGACATTTGGCGTGGAGGACAGGGGAGAGAGAGCATCATTAGCAAGTACTTTACGGACCGCATGGAGCATGAAGTCACCTTGGTTACTAAGTGTAAAATCATGACTCCACAGACAAATGTTGCTGACAAATAAACAGTGCCTGTGTTTGGGGGGTTACTTAATGCCTCGCTATGGCAACAAGACTAGGAACACACATGTGAGAGGCTGGGACATCTACCTGCTACACATCGCGTCTACGCGTTTTCTACAGAGCGTACAGTGGGACCTTTCTCCAGGCTCCAGCAGGATGATAGTCCAAGCAATGCCCACGATGCAAGCATAGGCTTGTTGCCTAAAAAAATTAGCTGAAGGGGCTTCATATACATTTTTTTCAGAAAGCAGGGTGCTTGGCCCATACAATAGAATTGCTTGTACTAGGAGCATAGTACATGCAATGCCCACGATGGAGGCATAGGCTTGGTGCCTGGAAAAATTAGCCCAAGGGGCTGTTTTGCATTTTGGGTATAAATGCAGGCCTAATGGCCATGTTCAGCTTGTTAGGCTGGGTGTTTCCAAAAATTAGCCCAAGGGGCTGTTTGGCATTTTTAGTGTAAATGCAGGCCTAAGGGCCATGATAAGCCTCTTAGGCTGGGTGTTTCCAAAAATTAGCCCAAGGGGCTGTTTTGCATTTTGGGTATAAATGCAGGCCTAATGGCCATGTTCAGCTTGTTAGGCTGGGTGTTTCCAAAAATTAGCCCAAGGGGCTGTTTGGCATTTTTAGTGTAAATGCAGGCCTAAGGGCCATGATAAGCCTCTTAGGCTGGGTGTTTCCAAAAATTAGCCCAAGGGGCTGTTTGGCATTTTGGGTATAAATGCAGGCCTAAGGGCCATGTTCAGCTTGTTAGGCTGGGTGTTTCCAAAAATTAGCCCAAGGGGCTGTTTGGCATTTTGGGTATAAATGCAGGCCTAAGGGCCATGTTCAGCTTGTTAGGCTGGGTGTTTCCAAAAATTAGCCCAAGGGGCTGTTTGGCATTTTGGGTATAAATGCAGGCCTAAGGGCCATGTTCAGCTTGTTAGGCTGGGTGTTTCAAAAAATTAGCCCAAGGGGCTGTTTGGCATTTTTAGTGTAAATGCAGGCCTAAGGGCCATGATCAGCTTGTTAGGCTGGGTGTTTCCAAAAATTAGCCCAAGGGGCTGTTTGGCATTTTGGGTATAAATGCAGGCCTAAGGGCCATGTTCAGCTTGTTAGGCTGGGTGTTTCAAAAAATTAGCCCAAGGGGCTGTTTGGCATTTTTAGTGTAAATGCAGGCCTAAGGGCCATGATCAGCTTGTTAGGCTGGGTGTTTCCAAAAATTAGCCCAAGGGGCTGTTTTGCTTTTTGGGTATAAATGCAGGCCTAAGGGCCATGATCAGCTTGTTAAGCTGGGTGTTTCCAAAAATTAGCCCAAGGGGCTGTTTTGCATTTTTAGTGTAAATGCAGGCCTAAGGGCCATGATCAGCTTGTTAGGCTGGGTGTTTCCAAAAATTAGACCAAGGGGCTGTTAAATGTTTGCTAACAGAAAATAAAGGTTGATTCCTTGTGAAAAGGTGTTGTGATGGTTAATGAAACCGAAGTTAAGGTGTAGTGTTGGTTTAAGATGAAGCAGCCTCATTACCAGGTTGCAGGAACATGGTTACGCAAATCGTTACTGGTCTTGGACATACTGCTTGTACCAAAAAGACACAATATAATACAATGATTAATTATATCATATTGATGTTGAACGTGGCACTTCAGCTCTGAGTACTGTCGTCTTCAGGGCTCAAGAAGTCTTGTGAAATCCAGTTCCTATTAAACTTAATTAGAGTAAGCCTGTCTGCATTCTCTGGAGTAAGACGTGTCCTGGCATCAGTTATGATACCCCCAGCGGCACTGAAAACCCGCTCTGATGTCACACTAGCTGCAGGGCATGCCAGCACCTCCAAGGCATACAACGAGAGCTCGGTCCAAGTGTGGAGCTTGGAGACCCAGTAATTAAACGGGACTGCGGCATCAGTCAGGAAGCAGGTACTGTCACTTAAGTATTCTTGTACCATGTTGGTAAGTTTCTGTCTCCGAGAGATGGTTACTGGAGCAACATGGCGCTGCAGGTTCGATGGCTTATTGAACATAGCCCACTTTGCGGACATCTTTCCAGCATCTCTTCTGGACAGCGTGGATGATTGTGCCCCGACCAAAGGCTGCTGTTGCACAGAGTTGCTAACTATGGGCAGAGTGTTGTCTGACGGTGATATTCGAAGCATATTTTCCACAAGAACACTCTTGAAATAGTCAATTGTCAAGCCACGTGGTGACTGAAACAGCAGTGAGGTGAATTTATCTTTATAACGTGGGTCCAGAAAGGTGGCCAATCAGTAGAGGTCGTTGTGCAATATGTTAATCACTCGTGGGTCTTCTAGCAGACAAGTCAACATGAAGTCAGCCATGTGTCCTAAGCTGCATAGAGTCATGTCTTCAGTGTCCTCAGAACGATGTTCAATACCCATTGTATCCGCAAAGTCTGTCTCCGCCTCCTCCTCTCCAGGCCACCCATGGTGGACAGACACAAAGCTGGGGTTCTGAGTACCATCTGGGTTGACATCGGCACCAACAAAAAATGAATCCTCTTCATCGTCTTGCTCCTGTTCCTCCTCAGGAGCCATTGTTGCCTGGTCATACTGGCTTTGCTGGCTAGGTACTGCGCTGTTTAAATCTGGCTCCATAGCCATCTGCTGGGCTCTCAATGCTTCATTTTTCTGATTAATGAGGGACTCTTTCAGCAGACACAGCATGGGTATAGTGACACTGATGATGGACTGATCACCGCTCACCAGTTTTGTGCAGTAGTCAAAATTATCAAGAACCTCAGATGTGTCAGCGATCCACACCCACTCCATTGTACTAATATGTCGTGGCTGACTGCCGGTCTGACGGGCATGTTGCAACTGATACTCGGATATTGCCCTCTGCTGCTCATTGATCCTCGATAACATATGGAATGTAGAGTTCCATCGTGTCGGCATGTCACAAATGAGTCTGTGGTTGGGCAAATTCAATTGCTTTTGAAGCAATGAAAGTTTTCCAACCGCTGTTGACGAATGACGAAAATGTGCACAAAGTCGACGCACCTTCTCCAGTAGGTCACATAGCTCTGGGTATGTACGCAGGAATTTCTGCACTACCAGATTCAGCACGTGAGCCATGCAAGGCACGTGCACAAGGTTTCCGAGCTTTAGTGCAGCCACTAGGTTACGACCATTGTCGCTCACCACGAGACCGGTCTGGAGTTGGAGTGGGGATAGCCACTCATCTGTCTGTTCCTTCAGACCTTTCAACAGCTCTACTGCAGTGTGCGGTGTGTGACCTAAACAGATCAGCTTCAGCAGAGCCTGTTGGCGTCTTGCTGAAGCACTGCAGCAAACCTCCCAACTTGGCCGTGATGTTGAGGGCAATTGAGGATTGGTCGAGGAAGCGGAAGATGGGGTAGTGGACATATAGGATGATGCAGAGACCCTGAATGAGGTTGTGCCAGCTATCCGTGGCGTGGGTAGGATGTTTGATGTAACACTAACATCGTTTGGCACACTCTCCACAACGTTGATCCAATGCGCGGTGAGCGAGATGTACCGGCCCTGTCCTGAACTGCTTGTCCACGTGTCCGTAGTAAGGTGTACTTTCCCGGTTACAGCGTTGGTGAGGGCACGCTTGAGGTTGTTAATGACATGCTCATGTAACGCGGGGACGGCACAACGTGAAAAGTAGTGGCGGCTTGGAACCGAGTAGCGTGGTACTGCCACAGCCAAAAGCTCACGGAAAGAGTCTGTACCCACAAGCCTAAACGGCAACATCTCGACTGCTAACAACTTAGCTATCTGGGCATTTATTTTTTTGGCTAATGGGTGGGAAGAGTGGTATTTCTGCTTCCTTTCGTACAGCTGTGTCACTGATAACTGTAACGATGTTGCTGACCGAGAACTGTCTGCACTCGTGTTCAGTCTCTCTGCAACCGCTGCTTGTGATGAGTACATATGAGCTGGACCAGCTTCAGCAACACTTGATTGTGACGGACGTATCTGAGTTACCGTCGCAGTCTTTGGGTCAGATGACACTGTTGTGGAAGGCTGCACTTTTGACCACTGAATAGGGTGCTGACCAGCCATGTGCTTCCGCATACTGCTGGTGCTCTGGTTTCCTTTCCCGTGGCCTCTGCTGAGCCTTGCATGGCAGATGGTACAGATGACCACATTTTCTTGAGAAGGCCCATCTTTAAAAAATTTCCACACAGTGGCTGACCGACCTCTAGGCTTGACTGTACTCCCTGAGGGATTACTGAGGCCCACATTTGAGACATTTTGTCCAACAGTTGACAAATTTTGAGCCACAGTGGACACATTTTGGGCAACAGTGGTGACTCTTTGAGTTCTGGTGGGAGGAGTCGGCCTTGCTGCCTTTGTTGGTGGGACATACACACTTTCTTCCTCCGTGCTGCTCTGCTGGCTCTGCATCGCAACATTCCACGTGGGATCAGTTGTCTCATCATCAACCCCTTCCTCTTCTAAATCTTCCCGATAACAAGATAGATTTTGCTCCCCAGATGACAAGTGTGTCACTGTCTCATCATCATCATCCTCCAACTCCTGAGAGGGTCTAAGACTTTGCTGAAAGACACGTTCATGTGGCCGGGGTGTCTCTAAAACTTGTCCATGAATGGACAATTCTTCATCAATTATCTCATCTACTACGGAGTCTGGCAAACCGGATTCATGTAAAGGATTATATGTACCAAATAAGTCATCTGAGTGACCCATGTCTGTGTCAACATTTTCATGGGGCTGCTGTTGGTCTGAGGAACTGTGAAGAGGTTGTGGATTAGATGACCCAGCATGGTATGTACCAACAGTAGATACAGTGCTCAAGGAACCTTGAGTGCTGCAAGAACCTGTTGTTGAGGTCTTGTCTGCCAGCCAAGACGTTAGATGCTGTTCGTCTTCCGGCCTCAATACTCGTTTACTTTCCTGACGGGGAAAGTTAGACAGGAGGAACGATCGATCAATCCTCGTCTGTCTGCCCGAACTGGTGGATAGTTGGCCACGACTACCAATGCCTGTACCTCGTCCCTGTCCCTTAGCAAGACTTTTTTTGGGATTTGGTTTTTTGTGTGACATTTTGTAATTTCTGGTGGCTTTCTGGGGGCTTGTAAAACAAGTAGCAGGTACTATTTCGTGAAAGGTACACACTAGAGGCTAAGATATTTTTAGAGAGATGGAAGGTACCGTGCGAGCTGCAGGCAGGACACCGTACAGCTACGCACTGGCACAGGAAAAAATTGTTTAGTACGCAGAACCAGGCACACTTAGGCTGCGGTGCTGGCTGCGTGCAAGTTTACAAGTACCGTGCGAGCTGCAGGCAGGACACCGTACAGCTACGCACTGGCACAGGAAAAAATTGTTTAGTACGCACAACCAGGCACACTTAGGCTGCGGTGCTGGCTGCGTGCAAGTTTACAAGTACCGTGCGAGCTGCAGGCAGGACACCGTACAGCTACGCACTGGCACAGGAAAAAATTGTTTAGTACGCAGAACCAGGCACACTTAGGCTGCGGTGCTGGCTGCGTGCAAGTTTACAAGTACCGTGCGAGCTGCAGGCAGGACACCGTACAGCTACGCACTGGCACAGGAAAAAATTGTTTAGTACGCACAACCAGGCACACTTAGGCTGCGGTGCTGGCTGCGTGAAGTTTACAAGTACCGTGCGAGCTGCAGGCAGGACACCGTACAGCTACGCACTGGCACAGGAAAAAATTGTTTAGTACGCACAACCAGGCACACTTAGGCTGCGGTGCTGGCTGCGTGCAAGTTTACAAGTACCGTGCGAGCTGCAGGCAGGACACCGTACAGCTACGCACTGGCACAGGAAAAAATTGTTTAGTACGCACAACCAGGCACACTTAGGCTGCGGTGCTGGCTGCGTGCAAGTTTACAAGTACCGTGCGAGCTGCAGGCAGGACACCGTACAGCTACGCACTGGCACAGGAAAAAATTGTTTAGTACGCAGAACCAGGCACACTTAGGCTGCGGTGCTGGCTGCGTGCAAGTTTACAAGTACCGTGCGAGCTGCAGGCAGGACACCGTACAGCTACGCACTGGCACAGGAAAAAATTGTTTAGTACGCAGAACCAGGCACACTTAGGCTGCGGTGCTGGCTGCGTGCAAGTTTACAAGTACCGTGCGAGCTGCAGGCAGGACACCGTACAGCTACGCACTGGCACAGGAAAAAATTGTTTAGTACGCAGAACCAGGCACACTTAGGCTGCGGTGCTGGCTGCGTGCAAGTTTACAAGTACCGTGCGAGCTGCAGGCAGGACACCGTACAGCTACGCACTGGCACAGGAAAAAATTGTTTAGTATGCAGAACCAGGCACACTTAGGCTGCGGTGCTGGCTGCGTGCAAGTTTACAAGTACCGTGCGAGCTGCAGGCAGGACACCGTACAGCTACGCACTGGCACAGGAAAAAATTGTTTAGTACGCAGAACCAGGCACACTTAGGCTGCGGTGCTGGCTGCGTGCAAGTTTACAAGTACCGTGCGAGCTGCAGGCAGAACACCGTACAGCTACGCACTGGCACAGGAAAAAATTGTTTAGTACGCACAACCAGGCACACTTAGGCTGCGGTGCTGGCTGCGTGCAAGTTTACAAGTACCGTGCGAGCTGCAGGCAGGACACCGTACAGCTACGCACTGGCACAGGAAAAAATTGTTTAGTACGCAGAACCAGGCACACTTAGGCTGCGGTGCTGGCTGCGTGCAAGTTTACAAGTACCGTGCGAGCTGCAGGCAGGACACCGTACAGCTACGCACTGGCACAGGAAAAAATTGTTTAGTACGCAGAACCAGGCACACTTAGGCTGCGGTGCTGGCTGCGTGCAAGTTTACAAGTACCGTGCGAGCTGCAGGCAGGACACCGTACAGCTACGCACTGGCACAGGAAATTTTTTGTGGAAAAATGGCACCAAAATTATTTGGTAGACTAGTGCCAAAAATAAGAAAAAGCTTAGGATTACAGCTCTGCGGAAAGCTGGGTGAACTAAGCTCTGAGGATGGTGCTGGATTCACTGTAAGGCTGCTCCTATCTCCCTTCCTTACAGTCCTGTACAGCAATCCTCCGTCCTGGTAGTTCTGAAAAGAACTTTTGGGTTATGTGTGAGGAATCTTGACTCCTACACTGCGTCCTGTTAGTTCTGAAAAGAACTTTTGGGTTATATGTGACTCCTACACTGCCTAACTGTCCCTAGATCTGCTCCAAGTCTCCCTGCACTAGGTCAGCTCTTCTCAGCAATGTGCCCAAAATGGCGGGGGCAAGCCTTATATACTGCCTTGCCTTGTCATAGATGACATAGGCATCACGATGGACAGCAGCCAATCATAGTCCTGACACAACCAAAACTGCTATGCCATTACTGACTATGATTGGCTATCTTCACAAGTTTTCTGACCTAACACGCAATGCTGACTAGTAACATAAAAGATTCTGGATTCGCGAGTCCCGAATAGAGAATACAGGACTCGGAATCGCAGACTCGCTAGGATTCGGACTCGTAGACTCGCTCAGACTCGCTGCTGTTTGGGGAGATTCAAGCTATATAGCGATGTGATAGAGCGAGTCTAGCGAGTCTAGCGAGTGAGAGAAAGTAAACTATGACAAAACTAAGATTGCCATTCACTTGCATTGGACTCGTTACTGAGCGAGTATTCGCTAAAAGACTCGCCGATTCCCGAGTCCAGCGAGTCCCTTAAGAATCGCCGAGTAACGAGTCCTAGCGAGTAGACTCGCTCATCCCTAGATTATACTCATCACTAGTTGGCACCCTTGAAATTGTTCAAGAAAATGAAGTATTTCTTCCAGAAAATTATTGTATTTACACATATTTTGTTATGCACATGTTTATTGCCTTTGTGTTTATTGAAAAAACACAAAAAAAGAAAAAAAAAGGCAAATTGGATTTAATTTGACCTAAAACCCCCCAATATGCCGGACAAAGTTGTTATCACCCTCGGGTTAACGTTTGTTTGCACACCTTTTGGAATAAACAACAGCAATCAATCATTTCTTCTCACACTCAAGAAGCTTCTTACACCTCTGAACTGGAATTTTGGACCATTCTTCTTTTGTAAACTGTTCCAAGTCTTCCCTATTTGAAAGGTGCCTTCTTCTAACAGCAATTTTAAGATCTCTCCAGAGCTGTTCAATGGGATTTAGATCCAGACACATTGCTGGCCACTTCAGAACTCTTTTGTTTCTATCCCTTTTTGGGTGCTTTTTGAAGTATGTTTGAGGTCATTGTCCAGCTGGAAAGCCCATTACCTAGGAAACACAGCTTTCTGATGCTGAGCACTACTTTGTGACCCAATATCCTTTGGTAATCTTCACATTTTGAATGATTCCTTGCACACAATCAAGGCACCCAGTGCCAGAGACATCAAAACAGCCCCAATACATCTTTGAACCTCTACCATAATTGACTGTAGGTACTATGTTCTTTTCTTTGAATTAGAATTGTGGTCCTCCTGCCTCTCCTACCGTAGTGTTTAATTTAATTTAAATGTCGATGGATAGTTTGCACTGACACTGATGCACGCTGAGCCTGCACGATAGCTTTAATTTCTTTGGAGCTTCATTACGGCTGTTAACCCTCCATCTGGACTATCTTACCTTGCAATCATCCACCAATTTGTCTATGCCATCCACATCCACAAACTTTATAATGGTTGATAGAAATGGTTAATTTATATTTGCACTGCATACTCACGATTTCCTGAGTGTGCCTTGGCAGTGCAAATATCATTTAACACTTTTTATCATATATTATATAGTCTGACTACCCATGGGTTCTATTTACAGCAGCAGGCAATGTCTTTGTAGTGGTTGTTGAACCCAAAAGGACAGTGTTTATCTGTTCCATGCTTC
>JARQOC010003026.1:0-19757 GCA_033576535.1 Allobates femoralis | reverse complement strand
TATATCATATGTTTTTTTCCACTGTTTTTTTTCTTAAATTCATAAACCCCTCAAATTACTCAATATACTAATCTTTAGTTTAGGGGTTTTGAGGGATGGAATAGCCCAGCTAACAGGGTCTTCCTGAATGATCACGCTCCATAATATGCGTAGGAAGTAGCCTTGCGTATTGTGTAGTAGGGCGGGCTCTGCGGACCTAGGGGTAGGCAGGGATAGTTAAAAAATGGAAATGATAAAAAGAGGGGACTGTTAAAGACGATATCATAGATACTATGTAGCTTCCGCCATATTGTATCTAAAGAAGCCATTTTATTAGTTTATCATGTCTATTCTGACTAACTAGCTCTGTAACAGTTTGTTCAGTGAAGATGAGCACAACTCAGCACATTCTTGCCTTTGTCCTTGTTTTTCAGATAAGACCACCAAGCTATATGTAAGTGTTGAGGGGGAACTGTTGGCATGATTAATAATTACTAAATATAGATATGTACCTATGTATCTTTATAGATATACAATATACAGTATGTCTGTATATCAATAGTCCAACACATGCTGGGAATGGGGGGAGCTACAAAGAAGAGAAACTAAAACCAGTTCTCCCAGTTGTGGCCATCTCTGGCCAGGATGGGAGGAGTAGCACTGGCCAGTGGGTGGGTAGAATATGGGTTCTCAACACCTGGTCATATAGAAGCCCCTATTAGATCATGGCTTTCAGCCAATCAGAATGGGATTGTTGGACAGGCCCCTTTTTCCTAGGGTTTTTACCAAGGTGCCTAGGACACACGCTCTCTCTTTCTACTTGGATCCACCATGGGATAAGACGTCGACTCTGGTCTAAGTATTATATCTCTCTCTCCCTATATTTATATATCTCTCTCTCTCCCTATCTATCTCTGTATATTTCTCTCTATATCTCTTTCTATAGGGATAGTTAGATCATTAATATAGTGTGCATGTATATTTAGGTAACGTGGGTATTAGTAACTCTGGGTGTTTTACATCATTGTAACAGTAATTGATTGTGTATTAGTTTTGTGCTATCTAGAAATCTATATATTATTGTTGTAGACTTTTTGGGGTGTGTTTAATAAATATTCATTTATTAGAACAGACTTGTTTTCATTAAGTAGTCGGTATATACATATATATATATATAGTTAATCAGCATAGGAACAGAAAGTGGTAAGGAAGGGAAGATTCTGGATATCGGTGATTGTAGTCATAACCGACAACAATAACCGATAATCAGAACCAGCCCTACAACAAATTGGCGAGCCTAGGCCCTCTGTTTGAGGTTGTTCTAGTGTCTTTTGTACTGAAAACCTGTGGTCATCATCTGGAGCGGATCAGGCCAGAGGAACGTGGACACAGATAACAGGAGGCACGGTGAAGTGATCCGTTATTCTGTGCGTTTAGTGCTCTGATAGCTCAGACGGTGACACAGTTTTCAGTCTTAGTAAGACACAGGACACAGTCCTCATCAGAGAACCTTTTTCTGATTTTAATGATTTTTCTGATTCCTTTACACGATTCACACGTCTATCGGCGAGGCAGATCATCACGTCACTTCGTTCAAACACCATCAACGTTTGGTTCATCTGAGGAGTCCAGCTGGTCAGGAAAGAAGGCGTTCCGGAGTAAAGGACCTTTTTCCAAGCAGCACAAGAGGGACGAAGGAACAGACGACACCAAGCAACATGGCCTCTGAACAGGTGAGTATGAACTTCTCCACCCTTAAACACCTGTGTAGAAATAGCACATTTAACCCAATACTGCCCACCGCATATAAGTCCACAGAGATGCTCTGGTCAACTTTACTGGACCAGGCATACGCACATGATAGAGTTTGTATTAGTAAAAGTGTTTTCCACAAAACAAAGAAACGCCTCCAAATGCTGGCAAAATTAGTGTATACTTTTGAGGACAGCATTTGCAGGCCGGAGCATGTGGAAACACTTGCTACCACAAGAAAAGCAGACAAAGTTTCCACATCGGATAACCTACACTGCCATTGTTGTGTGGAAAGCATAAAACGTATACACACTCTAGAAACTGAGCTAGAAGAAAGGGCCCAGTGTACAGGCGACAGGGGTCGGGAAATCTGTGTGTTAGAATCTAGGATATCAGAGAAAGAAACCTATTATTCTGACATGGATAGAGAGCTCCTCAGTCTGTATACTGAGATAAATCAGTTCAAGAGTAGAGTTGCATCCATGGATGCACTAGTAAGCACACTTAGAGAGGATCTGGCTGCAAAGTCGCAAACGATTGTGAATTTGCAACAGGTCATCTCTAATCTGTCACGGCCTGGTACAAATAGCATGGTGCCTTTGCCCACAAAACAGGTTTGTGTTTCGGGTACTGCACAGGATGGGGAGACCACGGCAACATGGTCCACGTCTCCCATGGATCAGAGATCCGGAGCTATAGAGTCCAGGGGACAGGTAGAACGGTCGCTACATTTCACTCAAACACCAAGGGAGTATACACGTAGCGACCGCTTCCAGGGTCAGGACGAGAGTTGGGGATATGGAGGTAGGTGGGAAAGGGATCACACCACTTCCAATCCGCCAAATCGTTCAGTAAGGTCAGATGAATTTTATCCTAACCGTAACAGTATGGAAAGGATAAAATTTCTGTTACGGATCTGCAAGGAGATCCCAAAATTTGATCCCAGTCTAGATGCGTTTACTGCATGTGATATCTTTGAAGGTCACTGCAATAAATATTCTGTGGCTCCAGAACTTCGAATGGAGCTATTCAAGTTGTGGTTGCCTACACACCTCAATCAGAGGTATGAGGCAATGGGGAGCACGGAACCCAGTAATGGACAGTTTCATGATAAGGAAGAACGCCTTTCCTTACTAATGACACTGGCAACGGGCCACGGGGACGTGACTCCAGAAATCCTGATGAAATTCAGACCAACTATACACGATGAACCTTTATCGCTGTGTAGTCGGTTTGAAGCTATGTACAGGAAGGTCACTATGGATCAAGGTATCGGTTTTCCACAAGGCATGATCCGCATGTTTGTGGAAAAATTCCCATACCTTGATACTGCAATTAGGTTGAGTGCAGCGAGAGAACCATCGCTCACTGATGCGGCCATGGTTATTGAGCAGTGTAGACAAGATCTACTGCACAATAAAAAGTCGGTTAAGGTTAGGGAGCATGTGCCTGTACACGTTAGATCACAAGATGAACGTGTGCGCCATGCTAGAAAGAAGTCAGCTGTTCGCCCCTCGGCCCCACCATTTGAGAGGACAGGGAGCATTCAATGCTTTCTATGTTTGCAATTTGGGCACATGAAGAAAAATTGTCCTCAGTGGGTACGGAGCCGAAACAGCCCTGAAAAATCTGGCAATAATAATGGTTTCAAGATGAAACCTAATTACAGTTAGGGCCAGAAATATTTGGACAGTGACACAAGTTTTGTTATTTTAGCTGTTTACAAAAACATGTTCAGAAATACAATTATATATATAATATGGGCTGAAAGTGCACACTCCCAGCTGCAATATGAGAGTTTCCACATCCAAATCGGAGAAAGGGTTTAGGAATTATAGCTCTGTAATGCATAGCCTCCTCTTTTTCAAGGGACCAAAAGTAATTGGACAATGGACTCTAAGGGCTGCAATTAACTCTGAAGGCGTCTCCCTTGTTAACCTGTAATCAATGAAGTAGTTAAAAGGTCAGGGGTGGATTCCAGGTGTGTGGTTTTGCATTTGGAAGCTGTTGCTGTGACCAGACAACATGCGGTCAAAGGAACTCTCAATTGAGGTGAAGCAGAACATCCTGAGGCTGAAAAAAAAGAAAAAATCCATCAGAGAGATAGCAGACATGCTTGGAGTAGCAAAATCAACAGTTGGGTACATTCTGAGAAAAAAGGAATTGACTGGTGAGCTTGGGAACTCTAAAAGGCTTGGGCGGCCACGGATGACAACAGTGGTGGATGATCGCCGCATACTTTATTTGGTGAAGAAGAACCCGTTCACAACATCAACTGAAGTCCAGAACACTCTCAGTGAAGTAGGTGTATCTGTCTCTAAGTCAACAGTAAAGAGAAGACTCCATGACAGTAAATACAAAGGGTTCACATCTAGATGCAAACCATTCATCAATACCAAAAATAGACAGGCCAGAGTTAAATTTGCTGAAAAACACCTCAAGAAGCCAGCTCAGTTCTGGAAAAGTATTCTATGGACAGATGAGACAAAGATCAACCTGTACCAGAATGATAGGAAGAAAAAAGTTTGGAGAAGAAAGGGAATGGCACATGATCCAAGGCACACCACATCCTCTGTAAAACATGGTGGAGGCAACGTGATGGCATGGGCATGCATGGCTTTCAATGGCACTGGGTCACTTGTGTTTTTTGATGACATAACAGCAGACAAGAGTAGCCGGATGAATTCTGAAGTGTACCGGGATATACTTTCAGCCCAGATTCAGCCAAATGCTGCAAAGTTGATTGGACGGCGCTTCATAATACAGATGGACAATGACCCCAAGCATACAGCCAAAGCTACCCAGGAGTTCATGAGTGCAAAAAAGTGGAACATTCTGCAATGGCCAAGTCAATCACCAGATCTTAACCCAATTGAGCATGCATTTCACTTGCTCAAATCCAGACTTAAGACGGAAAGACCCACAAACAAGCAAGACCTGAAGGCTGCGGCTGTAAAGGCCTGGCAAAGCATTAAGAAGGAGGAAACCCAGCGTTTTGTGATGTCCATGGGTTCCAGACTTAAGGCAGTGATTGCCTCCAAAGGATTCGCAACAAAATATTGAAAATAAAAATATTTTGTTTGGGTTATGTTTATTTGTCCGACTACTTTTGACCTCCTAAAATGTGGAGTGTTTGTAAAGAAATGTGTACAATTCCTACATTTTCTATCAGATATTTTTGATCAACCCTTCAAATTAAACGTTACAATCTGCACTTGAATTCTGTTGTAGAGGTTTCATTTCAAATCCAATGTGGTGGCATGCAGAGCCCAACTCGCGAAAATTGTGTCACTGTCCAAATATTTCTGGCCCTAACTGTATGCCAGAACAGTGGGGGAACAGGCTGATGGGTCTCGGGGATATTTACAAGAGCAGACACCAAAATGTGTTGCCACTGTAAATGCCCCAGTTGATAGTTCAGGGGTTGTGGAATCTACTGATTCCACAACTAGAACTACGGTTGAGGATCTCCAAATTGCAGTATGTACCTCTCAGGTGCCTACTGGAAATCTTGTCAACATCGATTGACAATTAGGGATCCCTAAAGAGCTGGCTCCAGTATGTCCTGTCATACTGGATTCTTCAGGGAGGCCCCACATAAAAGCCAGAATTAAAGATCAGGACACACAAATTATGCTTGATACTGGTGCGGAAATCTCCATTACTAATATCAAACATGATTTGCATCCAAACAGCCCTCAGTGTGTGGTGATCGGATTTGATCACCAACAAGGGGGGGTGAAGGCCCACAGAATTGAGGAAGTGATTGTCCACATTGCCAAACACTTAACCCTCAAGATCCCAATGTGGTATTACCCTGGTTCTGACAACATCATTGGAACTGATGTAATGACCCAAAATGGATGGATCCTGGATTTGGCAAACTGCATTGTGTGGAAGGGACCCAGACAATCCAAGGTGTGTGTCATACAACGCCAGTGTCTGGGACCACCTTTGCCAGCAATGGAGAATTCAGCTGATATGCTCGAACACAAATGGCCAGAGGTCTCTCATAATATAGACCTTGAACCCATTGTGTACGAACATCCTGATCTGTGGGCCCAGGGTAAAATTGACTGTGGCAGATTGATTGGTGTCCAGGTGGACATACAGGGGCCAGACCCACCCCCTCAACGTCAATATCGCTTTCCACCGGAAGCGACACAGTCGATAGTCAACACTGTCCTGGAATTGGAGACCAAGGGTGTGGTCATAGAGGGGAATTCAAAGTGCAACAACCCTCTATGGCCTGTGAAGAAAAAGGACACTGATGCGTGGCGTCTCACCATAGACCTACGTGTCCTTAATAAGTACACTCCGATGTCTGCCCCCGTAGTTTCACAAACTCCTGACATAATGGCGAGGATAAGTGGCAAAAGCCGCATATTCTCGACCATTGATGTCGCCAATGGGTTCTTCTCTATTGAACTCACAGAAAACTGTAGGTACAAATTTGCTTTCACAGTGGGGAACAAACAGTCTGGACTCAAACTGAGTCCTCACAAGGCAAATTTGGCCAGAAGAGAGGTGACTTTCCTTGGGGTGCAGGTCTCTTTTGGAGCCAAAGGAATTGTGGCAGCCCGAGTGGACGCTAGGGTCAAGTTACCTCAGCCTGGCACTTTACAGGACTTACGGAAGTTCCTGGGAGTGGCAAACTTCATGAGGGAATTCATAGAGGATTTTGCTGCCAAAGCGAAACCCCTTTATGAACTCCTCAGAGGACAAGAACCCTCACTCCAGGGCTGGTCAGAAGCACAGGATGAGGCCTTTTCAACTCTGAAAAGAGACCTCTCCTCTGCACCTGTGTTAGCCACCCCCAACCCAGATGGAGAAATGGCCATCCAGGCACATGCTGGGAAGGAGTCTATCTCTGTTGTCCTTCTACAGCAGATAGGACATGACAGTAGACCACTGGGATACTTTTCCCGACTACTCTCGCCGGTCGAACGAGGGTTCGACGAATGTGCCAAACAACTGGCTGCCATACACTATGCCGTTAAAACCAATGAGCATATTGTAGGTTTCAGATCTCTGACTGTACAGACACCACATTCTTCTTTGGTTCTTTTACTCAGAGATACACTCCCTGGAGTCTCCCAACAGAGATTCGGGAAATGGATCCTGGACCTCAGTGGCCGGAATCTGATAGTGGACCACAAGGCAAAGTATGTTCTGTCCCAGTTGTTAAACATGACAGGGACCGGACATGACTGTGGTCAACCATCACCCTCCAGTACATCACAAATATTCAGGACCGACAGACATCCAGAAGACAGACTTTTCTGTCTGGACGGCACGTATGTATCCGGATTTGCAGTGCTGGATGAGACCACGGGCATCCAGAGTCTCTTCCGGTTGCCAGGTCACATGTCAGCACAACGGGCTAAACTGGAGGCTGTCAAGGAGGCTCTCCTCCTTCAACCTCCAGGGAATCGAACTATATATAGTGACAGTTCATATGTAGTTCGATCTCTCACCCTGCACCTGAACACGTGGAAAAAACGAGGTTTTGTGGACAGCCAGAATAAACCTCTGGCCCACATTATGGTCCTAAAGGAATTGTGGGATTGGGGCATGGCAGATCAAGCGGAGGCAGCCATTATAAAAGTCCCAGCACATCAAAGAGGAGAACAGCCTTTGACCATAGGAAATAACAAGGCCGACGAACTGGCTACGTTTGCAGCAGTGTCTGGTGTCCTTCAGGAACCAGAAACTGAGCAGATCCCTGCATTCCAGATTGCAGTGAGGCAAACCAAACTAAAAGAAGGCTTTCTGAGTCCTGAAGATGTCACTGGAGCAGAGTTTAGTGGGTGGTATATCTTACAGGCTACCTTCACTAGGAAGGATAGTCAAGATGGGTTGAGGGTAAGGACGTACTTTGATAGACCCGTACTTGTAAAAGGCACCCTTAAGGCATATTGTATGTTGAGGGATTCCCAGATGACCATCACCAGGGAATCCAAATATGCCCAAGGACATGTGTCCACAGATTACTTACGGACTAGTGTATTGATGTTAAAGTTAAACTGCAGTAACTCTGGCCAGGCATTATGGAACGATCAGAGTGGTCCAGTGAAACTGGAGGGCTTATACCGAGCAACAGTTTTAAAGGTACGGACTGATGCCAAGGATCTGAGGTATACTTGAGTAGAGGGGTCGCCATCCATACGGTCTTTCATGATTACGATCATGAGAGAAGTCTGTGTATCGGAGGTGACTGGATACTATTTCATCACCTATGCCCACTGGGAACCGGATACACAGATGGTAAAATTGGATACTAATCCCTGGAGATGGGACTTAGTATGCAATGGGGTGGACACCCCAATTGTGGATGTATGGATGGATGGCGCCCCTATGACTGAGGAATACCGAAGCAAATACGTGTCTTCTGACTGGAAAGACCCAGAGGCAGGGACATTAACTTTGACATCAATATAGACGGTCCATTTAAGTGGCCTTTTTGTGAGGCGGTGGACGAAGGGTGCTGGTCATTTACACAGTGGGTCTATCTGTCCAAATCCAAACCAATAGGAAACCTAGCGTTACAGGCAGGAGATAGCGATCAGTGGTACCAGTTCAGTGGTAGAGGACAAGTATGTGTGACCGTGGTAAGGGTCCCATATGAGGCTGAAGGTCTCCAACCAGTCAAACCGCACCTGGATTCTTGCAATGTTTCTACCCACCAATTGGCAGATCCCATAGCTCCTCAACTGTCATCCCCATGGAAGATCATCACAGGAACTAAATTCGTCCTATATACATGGCGAATTTCTGTAGATGACTTCAGAGTAGATCACTGGGATCACAGATGTGAGGAGTTTGTGAGGAACCAAATTGACATGATGAGAGGATGGGTAGAGGCGGGGCAAGAAGTGAGAAAAGATGATCCCCGACACAGGAAATTCAGGAGTAGGAGAGACTTGATAGAAATGGGAATTAGTGGAGGTGCATTGGGAGTAGGTGCCCTGAACACTATGGATATGGAAGTCCTGAGAGGTAAGCTCGGGAACATTGCGCGACATGCTGGGGAAGGGTTCAGAACTCAGCTTGATGTAAACCATGTCTTAGAGGGTTTGCAACATTCGCACATTGATGCCACTACCTCTCTATCTTCAGCTCTACGAGAGAAGTTTAGAAGGTTAGTTGCAGGTCTTGTAGAAGTGCAAGACAGAGTTCAGTTTGCCCTAGCATGTACGCAGGTCCAGAGTGAACTCTCTGACAACCTAAAGCATATAGTGTCCTCTCTATACAAGGGCCACTTCCCATTCAACCTCAGACAAAGAGTAAGTTCCCTAATCTCCCCGTTTGCAGCCAACCATACAAACTGGTGGCTGGTTCAATGGCATGGGTGTCATAATCTCACCTGCACGGCATCTTCTTTGGCACCTGTATCTGGTAATATCAAGAAGGGGTACAGTGCCATGAATATAGGAATTGTTGTTAGCAATCAGACGGTGCTTCATCCACAGCTCACCTCAGACATCCTAACCTATGAGCGAGGCCATCCTTATCTGTTTGACACAGAGGGATGTTGGAGGAAAGAGGATGCTATCCTCTGCCAAGGGAGTCAAGATAGGGTGCTTAGGCACCAGTGTTGGGACTCTGAGGGGTCATGTGAGATGAAGACTAACACAATACCCTCCTCTCGTCTGAAATATTTGGGTCAAGGGTATTGGTGTTGGTACCAAGGGAAAAATGTAACGTATTCTTTATATGGCACTAATTGCACCGAAAGAGGCATACTCCTCCCAGGAGCATATTGTACCCTTAGTCCCGTTTTAGGTTTAGATGTCGCAGATCAGCAGGGGAGGACCCCGATAACACCGGAGAAGAGACTCGACATTCGCCCTGACACTCCTGTGAGACTGCAAAAGATTCCTCTTGGTTTTGGTCGTGAGCTCAAGCGTCTCTTGTTAGATTTCAGCAAAGAAGACGACATACTCCGAAATCTTCATGAGGCTGAGAATCAAGCCACTATTCAGCTTGAGCATGACAAAACCAAGATAACGAGGATTACCAATGCCTTAGATACAGACTCTAAGGTGTCCTGGTGGGAAAGTTTATTTGGCTATAGTCCGACAGCTACATCGTTTTTTAATTTCATTATCCACCCTGTGATTGTTCTCCTGGTTCTTGTTCTTGTTATGTACATTGGACTGTGCCTAGTTTACAGGAGAGTAAAGAGACTTGCCCACCAGATACAAGAGAACCAGGCAGAACTTCATGAATTTAACCGCCGAAGAAGGTCCAGGACTTAGCACTAAAAGTCCTGAAACCTTGATATTATATTTGATAAGAGTGTTTAGGACATTACGTCAACTCTGCCCTGAAACCTCATAACATTGTATATTTTGTTTGGCTTTTACTTTGATTTATGGTTAAGGGATGGGGGGGGGAAATATGGTATCATTATATACTGTTTAATTTTTACATTGGGATATAGGTTTGTTTGTTTTTTTTGTATGAATGAGGGAAGAGTAAGGTTCTGTAGGGACAGGCCCCATCATTGTCTAAGGTATTTGCTACTTCAACCCTTGAGTCAATAACGTTCATAAGGGATGGATTGAAGGTCGGTTGGACTGCATTCTTCTCACAGTCAAATTAGGTATGCTGATATCATCCCCTACCCAATAAACTCTGACCTGCCTAGTAGAGATTCAACTATCTATCCATGGAAGAACCACATTAACGATAGATGCTTCAATCAAGTTTGCAGGAGAAGTCTCTGTTGAAAGTCGTGCCTCAGCTAAGAAGAATGCCATCCCTGATTGATCTAATCCCAAGAAGGAGGTGCTCCAAGAAACCACCTGGTGAGGCCCGGCTACAGAGTGTGTTACCCGGTAGTCCCTACATACCAGACTTAAAAAAAAATAAATAAATAAAAAAATCTGGTAGGGAGAGGGGCGAGCACAGGAAAACTCTGTGGGCCGATCAAGAGACGGTGCAGCAACTCCAGAATCTAAGCAGTCAAGCTTGGAAGAAGACTACTTGGGGATAGGCGGGTTTCTCGAGATTGGCAATGACAAGATCAGACGTGTACTGACAAATAGAGAACTTTATTCCTGAACCAAAGAGACCAAGAAGATCCACAAAGATGACTTTGGTGTAATCTATGGATGGAGACACTGGATTACGGCGAACGGCAGGGGAGAGGTGATGGCGATGGGTGATGTCTAGATACCTAAGTGGAAAATTTTACTTCATTTCATCCTGAACGCTTATTGGTGATAGGATTGAGTAGGCAAATATATTCCACACAACACTTGCCTCAAATATCATTGTCGTGTTCTCGACAACAGGGGGAATGTTGAGGGGGAACTGTTGGCATGATTAATAATTACTAAATATAGATATGTACCTATGTAACTTTATAGATATACAATATACAGTATGTCTGTATATCAATAGTCCAACACATGCTGGGAATGGGGGGAGCTACAAAGAAGAGAAACTAAAACCAGTTCTCCCAGTTGTGGCCATCTCTGGCCAGGATGGGAGGAGTAGCACTGGCCAGTGGGTGGGTAGAATATGGGTTCTCAACACCTGGTCATATAGAAGCCCCTATTAGATCATGGCTTTCAGCCAATCAGAATGGGATTGTTGGACAGGCCCCTTTTTCCTAGGGTTTTTACCAAGGTGCCTAGGACACACGCTCTCTCTTTCTACTTGGATCCACCATGGGATAAGACGTCGACTCTGGTCTAAGTATTATATCTCTCTCTCCCTATATTTATATATCTCTCTCTCTCCCTATCTATCTCTGTATATTTCTCTCTATATCTCTTTCTATAGGGATAGTTAGATCATTAATATAGTGTGCATGTATATTTAGGTAACGTGGGTATTAGTAACTCTGGGTGTTTTACATCATTGTAACAGTAATTGATTGTGTATTAGTTTTGTGCTATCTAGAAATCTATATATTATTGTTGTAGACTTTTTGGGGTGTGTTTAATAAATATTCATTTATTAGAACAGACTTGTTTTCATTAAGTAGTCGGTATATACATATATATATAGTTAATCAGCATAGGAACAGAAAGTGGTAAGGAAAGGAAGATTCTGGATATCGGTGATTGTAGTCATAACCGACAACAATAACCGATAATCAGAACCAGCCCTACAACAGTAAGTCCGAGTGTACCGTTCTTATCTTCTGT
This sequence comes from Allobates femoralis, assembly GCA_033576535.1. Taxonomy (NCBI): domain Eukaryota; kingdom Metazoa; phylum Chordata; class Amphibia; order Anura; family Aromobatidae; genus Allobates; species Allobates femoralis. The sequence continues at coordinate 7,863 of JARQOC010003026.1, read as the reverse complement.
AACTCTCTTAAAGGTCACTAATTAATCATCTCAAAACTGTCTATAATGCATACTTATCATATTTGTTATTGTATGATGTAACCTATTTTTTCTAAACTTCTGTAACGTATATAAGCTCTAAACAACAATAAACGTTCAGCTATTCTCTTGAAGACCGAGTCTGTGTCATCAATTGAGTTATAGCCATTACCAGGTATACCTGTGTAGAGCTCTTTATCAAATCAGTCTACTCTGGTTAGTTGTAATTTGTTTACATCTATAACAAGAGCTCGTACAGGAAAGTTACCCGTAGACTTGGAACTCGGAGTAGTAGATCCTGAAGCAGATCATGCCATTTCAAATTGGAAAACCCATCGGCTAGAGCAATACAAAAAGGTTCAAGCAAATCTCGAAAACAACCTAGAGAAATCCCGTGAAAAACATGAAAGGAACTACAACAAACATGCTCCAGCAGAACCAATACCACCTGGAAGTATTGTCCTTAAAAGGAAAAGAACCAAACATAAGTTAGACGATCGGTGGGAACAAGAGCCCTACGTCCTAATAGACTCTGGAAATGCCAACAGTAAAGTCTGTATCATCAGCAAAGACGGTGGAAAAAACACACAGACAGTGTCCAGAGACCATATAAAGAAATGTCCAACAGATTGGAAAGATCAAAGTCTCCCCTATCAACAAATTCAAGAGTCAGACCCTGTACACGAAGAAAGTCCATTCCAAGAACCAATAACGAAGGTCATCCCTAGCATCTTAGGAGACTTCCCAGAAGACTGGCCTCAACAAGATGGAGCCATCATTGTGCCAATACTAAACTTCTATCAGCCCAATGAAGAGATACCAAGGAATCAGGAAGAAATACCCGTTGCTAGAGAATCTGAGGATGCTGCAATCGGTACACCTGCTAGTCCTGTAGTGAGACTAAGGCAACACAGAAGCTTACCTGACATGCCTACATTAAGCCCTTCACTAGACACCTCACCTGAGACAATAACACCTGTAGTGAGGAAGTCAAAGAGATGCACACAAGGTCAACCTTCGTCTAGGTTTGGAGAATGGGTATAATAAGATGTAAAGGTAGAGCACACACTAAGGAAACATGTAAATAGTAAACTGTACAATAGAGAATGTAAATAGTAGTGTACAGAAGGGTGGAGAAACTGGGCCTAGTCCCAAGCATATTAAGTTAGGAACAGAAAGTGCCTGAAGCGGGGAGGTACCAGGTCTCCTAAGCCGAGACACCCATAGGGACCCATGTTTATTGTTAAAATGTGGACTTTAAAAGACGTTTCCCCTTTTCTTACCTGGAGCATACAGAAATGGAATGTAAAGACTCTTTGAACTTTTCCCTTTGAACGTTTCCCTTTTGAACTTTTTACAAATTTGAACGGACTACAGTTACTGGACTAATGTAGCCACAAACTCTTTAAAACCTGCGGTGGATGGACTAGCACCGTATGGACTTACCTGTTTTTCTATTTTTCAATATTTTTCAGTGTCTTTTTGTGAATTTTTATATTTTAAGACTATGTACATATGTTACCTGTTTATTGTGAATATTGTTATTTCTTTTGTTCAAAAACAAAAATGCTCAGTCCAGGTGTACTGAAGTTACCTAGGGGGGTATGTGGTGCCCTGCTCACGCAGGTAGCCACAGACGTCTCTAATGCACAGCTGGGTTTCCACAGCAGGTACCTACTTAATACAACACATTCCACCCCGGCACAGTAGAGGGAGCTTCACTTGCTGACCTTAGGCAAGATCCCCTATAAATACTGCTGCTGGGGGCGGAATTAGTCAGAGTGTGCAGACGCTAGGAGAGCTGCGAAGACGTCCTGGTGGTCGGTGCCACATTTAGACAGACCATCAGCAGATTTGGCTTTCAGTTTATGCTGATGACACACAACTATACACTTCAGCCCCTGACCTTACCCCTGCGGTAGTAAAGAACACCAATGACTGTCTAGCTGCAGTATCCAATATCATGTCCACTCTCCATTTGAAACTAAACCTTTCCAAAACTGAACTTCTTCTGCTCCCCCCATCCACTAACCTCCCTAAATCGGACATCTCTCTCTCAGTATGCGGCACTACGATAACGCCTAGGCAGCAGGCTCGCTGTCTGGGAGTTATGTTTGACACCGATCTCTCCTTCTCCTCCCACACGCAATCTCTCGTCCGCTCCTGTCGCTTACACCTGAAGAATATCTCTAGAGTCCGCCCCTTTCTCACCCTGGAAACAACAAAAACCCTCACCGTGGCCCTAATCCATTCCCGCCTTGACTATTGCAACTCTCTATTAAGCGGCCTCCCCCTCACCAGACTTTCTCCTCTCCAGTCCATCCTTAATGCAGCAGCCAGGATCACCCATCTGGCCAATCGTTACTCAGATGCCTCTGCTCTGTGCCAGTCATTGCACTGGCTGCCCGTATATTACAGGATCAAATTCAAATTGCTTGTTCTCACCCACAAAGCTCTTCACAGTGCAGCCCCCCCCCTACCTCTCCTCCCTCATCTCTGTCTATCACCCCACCCGCTCTCTACGTTCCTCAAATGACCTTCGACTAACATCTGCACTAATCCGATCCTCCCACTCCTGGCTCCAAGACTTTTCCAGAGCTGCACCAAACCTCTGGAATGCTTTACCCAAAGAAATCAGGACTATCCACAACTTGCATGGCTTCAGACGATCCCTAAAAACGCATCTTTTTAAGGCGGCCTATCATACTCCCTAATAAGTCCATTGTACTGTAGACAGTGAATGGGCTACCCCTCTGGACATTACTCTTCTACAAACTCCACCAAACCATAAAGGTCTACACAGATTGTATAATGACCATCCATGTAAGCTTAGCCCTATGCCCCATTTCCTCAAGATGCCTGGACCACCAGTGCAATAAGCCCCGGCACCTTGCGCAACCCCTTTCCCGTTGTAGATTGTAAGCTCTTTTGAGCAGGGTCACCTTCATTTATTGCTTTATTTATTGTATTTTTTTTTTCACATTGATTTTATACCTATTGTTTTGTATCCAATTATTTGTACTTTATTTGTTCTCTATTGTAATTACTTACTGTATTTTCTGTACTCTAACCCTACATTGTAAAGCGCTGCGGAATATGTTGGCGCTATATAAATAAAGTATTATTATTATTATTATTATTATTATTATTTAGGCCCGAGCCAGTGACCCGGAGTGGCCTTTCTACATCCGGCCAGCCTAAGTGGGACTGAAGGCAAGGAGCAGTGAGCCAAGAGGGAGCAAGGAGCTTGAGGAAGTTCACCCAAGGAGAATCAACGGATATTGGGGATCCACACCTGTGGTATACTATAGGACCACAGAAAACCCCATCACACCGTGGAGGCTTCGGCTACCCGATATCCTCTGTGGGTCAGGAGATGCACAACAGCGTAGCATCACAGTGTTCAGAGAAGGTAACCCGGAGACCACACAGGAGGAGAGACAGACACTACAGTCAAGAAGAGAGAGGAGGCAAGTCTGGTTGCAAGCAGGCTGTGCTTCAAACACACACAGGAACAGAGGAGGCCTTTTACCTCTGGTGGTGGAGGAGGAGGCCAGTATACAAGTACTGTGTTGGCCAAAAGTATTGACACCCCTGCAATTCTGTCAGATAATACTCAGTTTCTTCCTGAAAATGATTGCAATCACAAATTCTTTGGTATTATTATCTTCATTTAATTTGTCTAAAATGAAAAAACACAAAAGAGAATGAAGCAAAAAGCAAAACATTAATCATTTCACACAAAACTCCAAAAATGGGCCGGACAAAAGTATTGGCACACTCAGCCTAATACTTGGTTGCACAACCTTTAGCCAAAATAACTGCGATCAACCGCTTCCGGTAACCATCAATGAGTTTCTTACAATGCTCTGCTGGAATTTTAGACCATTCTTCTTTGGCAAACTGCTCCAGGTCCCTGATATTTGAAGGGTGCCTTCTCCAAACTGCCATTTTTAGATCTCTCCACAGGTGTTCTATGGGATTCAGGTCTGGACTGATCACCTTAGAAGTCTCCAGTGCTTTTTGTCAAACCATTTTCTAGTGCTTTTTGAAGTGTGTTTTGGGTCATTGTCCTGCTGGAAGACCTATGACCTCTGAAGGAGACCCAACTTTCTCACACTGGGCCCTACATGATGCCGCAAAATTTGTTGGTAGTCTTCAGACTTCATAACGCCATGCACGCGGTCAAGCAGTCCAGTGCCAGAGGCAGCAAAGCAACCCCAAAACATCAGGGAACCTCCGCCATGTTAGACTGTAGGGGCCATGTTCTTTCTTTAAATGCCTCTTTTTTTTCTCCTGTAAACTGTATGTTGATGCCTTTGCCCAAAAAGAGAGAACCTTCTTCCAAAACGTTTTAGGCTTTCTCAGGTAAGTTTTGGCAAACTCCAGCCTGGCTTTTTTATGTCTCGGGGTAAGAAGTGGGGTCTTCCTGGGTCTCCTACCATACAGTCCCTTTTCATTCAGATGCCGACGGATAGTACGGGTTGACACTGTTGTACCATCGGACTGCAGGGCAGCTTGAATTTGTTTGGATGTTAGTCGAGGTTCTTTATCCACCATCCGCACAATCTTGCGTTGAAATCTCTTGTCAATTTTTCTTTTCCGTCCACATCTAGGGAAGTCAGCCGCAGTGCCATGGGCTTTAAACTTCTTGATGACACTGCGCACGGTAGACACAGGAACATTCAGGTCTTTGGAGATGGACTTGTAGCCCTGAGATTGCTCATGCTTCCTCACAATTTGGTTTATCAAGTCCTCAGACAGTTCTTTGGTCTTCTTTCTTTTCTCCATGCTCAATGTGGTACACACAAGGACACAGGACAGAGGTTGAGTCAACTTTAATTCACGTCAACTGGCTGCAAGTGTGATTTAGTTATTGCCAACACCTGTTAGGTGCCACAGGTAAGTTACAGGTGCTGTTAATTACACAAATTAGAAAAGCATCACATGATTTTTCTAACAGTGCCAATACTTTGTCCACCCCCTTTTTTTTTTGTTTGGTGTGGAACTATATCCAATTTGGCCTTAGGACAATTCTTTTTGTGTTTTTTCATTGAAGACAAATTAAATGAAGATAATAATACCAAAGAATTTGTGATTGCAATCATTTTCAGGAAGAAACTGAGTATTATCTGACAGAATTGCAGGGGTGTCAATACTTTTGACCAACACTGTAGATGCCCAGAGTCAGGAACATTCTATCAAAATCAAGATCCTGGAGGAAAGATCAGCAGCCCAGCAAACTATTATAGAACGCCAGTCTGATAAAATACAATATCTCATCGAGGCAATGGATGACGCGGAAAACCACGGGCGACGCAATAATATTAGGATCTGGGGATTGCCGGAGTCGGTGGAATCCAGGGAGCTCCCCCGGGCATTACAAACCATATTCAACTAAATCTTGGGCGAACATTCCCACAGACAGATTGAGTTGGATAGGGCCCACAGAGCCTTAGGCCCCAGATCCTCGGACCCAGGGCGCCCCAGAGATGTGATCTGCCATGTTCACAGGTACACTATCAAAGACGCCATCATGAGTAAGATTCGATTTGGAACTGCAACTAATTTCCAGGGGCACAATATCCAGATTCTTCCTGACCTGTCCCATCTCACCCTCCTGAGAAGGAAAGCACTTCGCCCCATCCTGGATCTCCTGAGTGACTACAACATCCCATATAGTTGGGGTTTTCCTTTCCGTTTACAAGTGAGAAGAAATGGCCGCCAATATGTGCTCAGGTCTCCAGATGACATACCTGGCTTCCTTACGGCACTGGATCTTCCTGTGATATCCATAGACAGATGGCCTGATGTCCCAATGCCTACCCGAGAGAATCCCAGGAGCAAGCTGTCGGGCAACATTGGAAGACGGAGGGGAGGAGAGAGAGGCAACCCACCACTCACCTGAGTGCGCTCTACAACTTTTTCTATTTTTTCTAGTTGTTCATCTCTGGGGGCCACCGTACACCCGCGCCTCGGTACTTAAATCGGCCCCTTATTGGATGGACATTCTTCCCTTTTTTTTTTTTTCTTTGCCCATTTATCTGATCTGAGCAGTTTATGGTTTCCTGTATATGGTTGAGTGCCTGGGGGGAGGCTCCCTTGTGGACAGCTTTACAGACTGGGATAGACAGCCTTTTTTGAGGACTGTCAGGCCTTTTTTTCGGCTATCCCACATATATCTGAGATAGTTGGATTTTCGTTTGCCTTTCTTAGATAAGACTTGGAACTTTACCCGAGTTGTACATACTTGGGTTAGAGTCCTATCTGGTACCTATCCCCTTTCTTTTCCTAACTACACTTAATCCTTGACTTTTTCCTTCCCCCCTCTCTTTCTACCCACCTATCCCCATTTCCCTTATTCTAACCCTCTTTTCCCCCCCACCCTTTTTTTTTTTTTTTACTTTCTTCTTCTGTCTGTTCTTGATTTTGCCTTCCCCTTCTCCTAGTTTATTTTTGCCCAATATTAATTTTGTTTTCTTCTTTTGGGTTCATCTCAAGTCTCTGGGTTGTTAATTTTTACCTATCTACAGAATCAGTATCTAGTTCTGCAATGGCTGACGTCCGATGGGGTTCCTTGAATGTCCGGGGTTTCAACGTACCGCAGAGAAGGACGCAAGTTTTATCCTCCATGCATGCCCAGAAGGTACACATTTTACTTTTACAGGAGACTCATTTTAAATCTGATTGTTACCCGGCATTTAAGAACAGGTATTAAACATCTTGGCAACACAGCACCAACCCGGAGGGCAAATCTAAAGGGCTGTCCATTTTTAATTCACAAGTCTCTTAGTCACTCAGTTGTGCACTCTGTTATAGACCCCGGGGGCAGCTATCTTTTCCTGAAGGTCCGGATTAACTCCAGTTTGTTCACCATAGGGAATGTTTATTTGCCAAATCGTGATCCCATTTCCAAATGTCTGTCTATTCTCTATATTTTAGCTGACTTCGCAGAGGGGATCCTGGTGATAGGGGGCGACTTTAATTTTATCACTGATCCCCGCCTAGATACTTCTTCAGGACGACACTCCCTCCCCTCACGTAAGGTTGAGGCATTCAAACGGGAGATCTGTCGGAGACGGCTTGTAGATGTTTGGCGAGTTCTCCATCTTGTGGAACAAGATTACTCATATTATTCTCCAGCCCACTCCTCTTACAGTAGGACAGATACGTTTCTGGTTAGCCAGCATGTTCTGCCATGGAAGGCCAAGTCCTCTATTGGACTGACCACCATCTCAGACCACGCTCCGGTTTTCTTCCAGCTCTCCATTTCCTGATGGATCTCCTAGACCATGGACATGGAGACTTAATAACGGTCTGCTGGCTGACCAGATTTGCCTGGATGATATCCGAGCCACGATTACTAACTTCCTGGATATACATACTGCAGATCCTACTTCTCTACCTACCCAGTGGGAGACTTTAAAGTGTGTTGTTAGAGGGACCTTTGTGAAACATGGAGCACGCCTGAAGAGGGAGAGAGGTGAGAGGATCCATTCCTTACTGCCGCCATTGGCGATCTAGAAAAGACACATAGGGAGACTCTTTCAGAGGAGACTTGGGCGTAGCTTATTAAGACACGGGAGGATTTGAAGAAATTAGTGGACTGGCGCGATCTTAGGCAGAAAACGAGATTCCACTGATTCTTATATGAATTTGGAGATAAATGTGGGAGGCCCTTGGCCAGGCTGTTACATCCTAGGGGAGACACGAGTCATATCCCACAGATTAGGCGACCTTTGGGAGAGATATCACAGCATCCCACGGACATCTCAGAAACTTTCAGAAAATATTATGAAAGTCTTTATAACATTAAAGGATTTTATAGCGATATGCCAGAAGAGT
>JARQOC010003025.1:0-19761 GCA_033576535.1 Allobates femoralis | reverse complement strand
CTGCCTTGATTTGCTTTTTACAAATGTTATTTAATTTTCTGTATTTATTTAATGCCTCATCACTACCTACTTGCTTTAATTCCCTAAATGCTTTCTTTTTGTCACATATTGCACCTCTTACCGCTAGGGATGAGCGAGTCTACTCGGCGATTCTTAAGGGACTCGCTGGACTCGGTAATCAGCGAGTCTTTTAGCGAATACTCGCTCAGTAACGAGTCCAATGCAAGTCAATGGCAATCTTAGTTTTGTCAGAGTTTACTTTATCTCACTCGCTAGACTCGCTAGACTCGCTCTATCACATCGCTATATAGCTTGAATCTCCCCAAACAGCAGCGAGTCTGAGCGAGTCTACGAGTCCGAATCCTAGCGAGTCTGCGATTCCGAGTCCTGTATTCTCTATTCGGGACTCGCGAATCCAGAATCTTTTATGTTACTAGTCAGCATTGCGTGTTAGGTCAGAAAACTTGTGAAGACAGCCAATCATAGTCAGTAATGCCATAGCAGCTTTGGTTGTGTCAGGACTATGATTGGCTGCTGTCCATCGTGATGCCTATGTCATCTATGACAGGCAAGGCAGTATATAAGGCTTGCCCCCGCCATTTTGGGCACATTCCTGAGAAGAGCTGACCTAGTGCAGGGAGACTTGGAGCAGATCTAGGGACAGTTAGGCAGTGTAGGAGTCACATATAACCCAAAAGTTCTTTTCAGAACTAACAGGACGGAGTGTAGGAGTCAAGATTCCTCACACATAACCCAAAAGTTCTTTTCAGAACTACCAGGACGGAGGATTGCTGTACAGGACTGTAAGGAAGGGGAGATAGGAGCAGCCTTACAGTGAATCCAGCACCATCCTCAGAGCTTAGTTCACCCAGCTTTCCGCAGAGCTGTAATCCTAAGCTTTTTCTTATTTTTGGCACTAGTCTACCAAATAATTTTGGTGCCATTTTCCACAAAAAATTTCCTGTGCCAGTGCGTTGCTGTACGGTGTCCTGCCTGCAGCTCGCACGGTACTTGTAAACTTGCACGCAGCCAGCACCGCAGCCTAACAGTGCCTGGTTCTGCGTACTAAACAATTTTTTCCTGTGCCAGTGCGTTGCTGTACGGTGTCCTGCCTGCAGCTCGCACGGTACTTGTAAACTTGCACGCAGCCAGCACCGCAGCCTAACAGTGCCTGGTTCTGCGTACTAAACAATTTTTTCCTGTGCCAGTGCGTTGCTGTACGGTGTCCTGCCTGCAGCTCGCACGGTACTTGTAAACTTGCACGCAGCCAGCACCGCAGCCTAACAGTGCCTGGTTCTGCGTACTAAACAATTTTTTCCTGTGCCAGTGCGTTGCTGTACGGTGTCCTGCCTGCAGCTCGCACGGTACTTGTAAACTTGCACGCAGCCAGCACCGCAGCCTAACAGTGCCTGGTTCTGCGTACTAAACAATTTTTTTCCTGTGCCAGTGCGTTGCTGTACGGTGTCCTGCCTGCAGCTCGCACGGTACTTGTAAACTTGCACGCAGCCAGCACCGCAGCCTAACAGTGCCTGGTTCTGCGTACTAAACAATTTTTTCCTGTGCCAGTGCGTTGCTGTACGGTGTCCTGCCTGCAGCTCGCACGGTACTTGTAAACTTGCACGCAGCCAGCACCGCAGCCTAACAGTGCCTGGTTCTGCGTACTAAACAATTTTTTCCTGTGCCAGTGCGTTGCTGTACGGTGTCCTGCCTGCAGCTCGCACGGTACTTGTAAACTTGCACGCAGCCAGCACCGCAGCCTAACAGTGCCTGGTTCTGCGTACTAAACAATTTTTTCCTGTGCCAGTGCGTTGCTGTACGGTGTCCTGCCTGCAGCTCGCACGGTACTTGTAAACTTGCACGCAGCCAGCACCGCAGCCTAACAGTGCCTGGTTCTGCGTACTAAACAATTTTTTCCTGTGCCAGTGCGTTGCTGTACGGTGTCCTGCCTGCAGCTCGCACGGTACTTGTAAACTTGCACGCAGCCAGCACCGCAGCCTAACAGTGCCTGGTTCTGCGTACTAAACAATTTTTTCCTGTGCCAGTGCGTTGCTGTACGGTGTCCTGCCTGCAGCTCGCACGGTACTTGTAAACTTGCACGCAGCCAGCACCGCAGCCTAACAGTGCCTGGTTCTGCGTACTAAACAATTTTTTCCTGTGCCAGTGCATTGCTGTACGGTGTCCTGCCTGCAGCTCGCACGGTACTTGTAAACTTGCACGCAGCCAGCACCGCAGCCTAACAGTGCCTGGTTCTGCGTACTAAACAATTTTTTCCTGTGCCAGTGCGTTGCTGTACGGTGTCCTGCCTGCAGCTCGCACGGTACTTGTAAACTTGCACGCAGCCAGCACCGCAGCCTAACAGTGCCTGGTTCTGCGTACTAAACAATTTTTTCCTGTGCCAGTGCGTTGCTGTACGGTGTCCTGCCTGCAGCTCGCACGGTACTTGTAAACTTGCACGCAGCCACACCGCAGCCTAACAGTGCCTGGTTCTGCGTACTAAACAATTTTTTCCTGTGCCAGTGCGTTGCTGTACGGTGTCCTGTCTGCAGCTCGCACGGTACTTGTAAACTTGCACGCAGCCAGCACCGCAGCCTAACAGTGCCTGGTTCTGCGTACTAAACAATTTTTTCCTGTGCCAGTGCGTTGCTGTACGGTGTCCTGTCTGCAGCTCGCACGGTACTTGTAAACTTGCACGCAGCCAGCACCGCAGCCTAACAGTGCCTGGTTCTGCGTACTAAACAATTTTTTCCTGTGCCAGTGCGTTGCTGTACGGTGTCCTGCCTGCAGCTCGCACGGTACTTGTAAACTTGCACGCAGCCAGCACCGCAGCCTAACAGTGCCTGGTTCTGCGTACTAAACAATTTTTTCCTGTGCCAGTGCGTTGCTGTACGGTGTCCTGCCTGCAGCTCGCACGGTGCTTGTAAACTTGCACGCAGCCAGCACCGCAGCCTAACAGTGCCTGGTTCTGCGTACTAAACAATTTTTTCCTGTGCCAGTGCGTTGCTGTACGGTGTCCTGCCTGCAGTTCGCACGGTACTTGTAAACTTGCACGCAGCCAGCACCGCAGCCTAACAGTGCCTGGTTCTGCGTACTAAACAATTTTTTCCTGTGCCAGTGCGTTGCTGTACGGTGTCCTGCCTGCAGCTCGCACGGTACCTTCCATCTGTCTTTAAATATCTTAGCCTCTAGTGTGTACCTTTCACGAAATAGTACCTGCTACTTGTTTTACAAGCCCCCAGAAAGCCACCAGAAATTATAAAATGTCACACAAAAAAACCAAATCCCAAAAAAAGTCTTGCTAAGGGACAGGGACGAGGTACAGGCATTGGTAGTCGTGGCCAACTATCCACCAGTTCGGGCAGACAGACGAGGATTGATCGATCGTTCCTCCTGTCTAACTTTCCCCGTCAGGAAAGTAAACGAGTATTGAGGCCGGAAGACGAACAGCATCTAACGTCTTGGCTGGCAGACAAGACCTCAACAACAGGTTCTTGCAGAACTCAAGGTTCCTTGAGCACTGTGTCTACTGTTGGTACATACCATGCTGGGTCATCTAATCCACAACCTCTTCACAGTTCCTCAGACCAACAGCAGCCCCATGAAAATGTTGACACAGACATGGGTCACTCAGATGACTTATTTGGTACATATAATCCTTTACATGAATCCGGTTTGCCAGACTCCGTAGTACATGACATACTTGATGAAGAATTGTCCAATCATGGACAAGTTTTAGAGACACCCCGGCCACATGAACGTGTCTTTCAGCAAAGTCTTAGACCGTCTCAGGAGTTGGAGGATGATGATGATGAGACAGTGACACACTTGTCATCTGGGGAGCAAAATCTATCTTGTTATCGGGAAGATTTAGAAGAGGAATGGGTTGATGATGAGACAACTGATCCCACGTGGAATGTTGCGATGCAGAGCCAGCAGAGCAGCACGGAGGAAGAAAGTGTGTATGTCCCACCAACAAAGGCACCAAGGCCTACTCCTCCCACCAGAACTGAAAGAGTCACCACTGTTGCCCAAAATGTGTCCACTGTGGCTCAAAATTTGTCAATGTTGGACAAAATGTCTCAAATGTGGGCCTCAGTAATCCCTCAGGGAGTACAGTCAAGCCTAGAGGTCGGTCAGCCACTGTGTGGAAATTTTTTAAAGATGGGCCTTCTCAAGAAAATGTGGTCATCTGTACCATCTGCCATGCAAGGCTAAGCAGAGGCCCGGGAAAGGAAACCAGAGCACCAGCAGTATGCGGAAGCACATGGCTGGTCAGCACCCTATTCAGTGGTCAAAAGTGCAGCCTTCCACAACAGTGTCATCTGACCCAAAGACTGCGACGGTAACTCAGATACGTCCGTCACAATCAAGTGTTGCTGAAGCTGGTCCAGCTGATATGTACTCATCACAAGCAGCGGTTGCAGAGAGACTGAACACGAGTGCAGACAGTTCTCGGTCAGCAACATCCTTACAGTTATCAGTGACACAGCTGTACGAAAGGAAGCAGAAATACCACTCTTCCCACCCATTAGCCAAAAAAAAAAAATGCCCAGATAGCTAAGTTGTTAGCAGTCGAGATGTTGCCGTTTAGGCTTGTGGGTACCGACTCTTTCCGTGAGCTTTTGGCTGTGGCAGTACCACGCTACTCGGTTCCAAGCCGCCACTACTTTTCACGTTGTGCCGTCCCCGCGTTACATGAGCATGTCATTAACAACCTCAAGCGTGCCCTCACCAACGCTGTAACCGGGAAAGTACACCTTACTACGGACACGTGGACAAGCAGTTCAGGACAGGGCCGGTACATCTCGCTCACCGCGCATTGGATCAACGTTGTGGAGAGTGTGCCAAACGATGTTAGTGTTACATCAAACATCCTACCCAGGCCACGGATAGCTGGCACAACCTCATTCAGGGTCTCTGCATCATCCTATATGTCCACTACCCCATCTTCCGCTTCCTCGACCAATCCTCAATTGCCCTCAACATCACGGCCAAGTTGGGAGGTTTGCTGCAGTGCTTCAGCAAGACGCCAACAGGCTCTGCTGAAGCTGATCTGTTTAGGCCACACACCGCACACTGCAGTAGAGCTGTTGAAAGGTCTGAAGCAACAGACAGATGAGTGGCTATCCCCACTCCAACTCCAGACCGGTCTCGTGGTGAGCGACAATGGTCGTAACCTAGTGGCTGCACTTAAGCTCGGAAACCTTGTGCACGTGCCTTGCATGGCTCACGTGCTGAATCTAGTAGTGCAGAAATTCCTGCGTACATACCCAGAGCTATGTGACCTACTGGAGAAGGTGCGTCGAGTTTGTGCACATTTTCGTCATTCGTCAACAGCGGTTGGAAAACTTTCATTGCTTCAAAAGCAATTGAATTTGCCCAACCACAGACTCATTTGTGACATGCCGACACGATGGAACTCTACATTCCTTATGTTATCGAGGATCAATGAGCAGCAGAGGGCAATATCCGAGTATCAGTTGCAACATGCCCGTCAGACCGGCAGTCAGCCACGACATATTAGTACAATGGAGTGGGTGTGGATCGCTGACACATCTGAGGTTCTTGATAATTTTGACTACTGCACAAAACTGGTGAGCGGTGATCAGTCCATCATCAGTGTCACTGTACCCATGCTGTGTCTGCTGAAAGAATCCCTCATTAATCAGAAAAATGAAGCATTGAGAGCCCAGCAGATGGCTATGGAGCCAGATTTAAACAGCGCAGTACCTAGCCAGCAAAGCCAGTATGACCAGGCCACAATGGCTCCTGAGGAGGAACAGGAGCAAGACGATGAAGAGGATTTATTTTTTGTTGGTGCCGATGTCAACCCAGATGGTAACTCACAACCCCAGCTTTGTGTCTGTCCACCATGGGTGGCCTGGAGAGGAGGAGGCGGAGACAGACTTTACGGATACAATGGGTATTGAACATCGTTCTGAGGACACTGAAGACATGAGTCTATGCAGCTTAGACACATGGCTCACTTCATGTTGACTTGTCTGCTAGAAGACCACGAATGTGATTAACATATTGCACAACGACCTCTACTGGTTGGCCACCTTTCTGGACCCACGTTATAAAGATAAATTCACCTCGCTGCTGTTTCAGTCACCACGTGGCTTGACAATTGACTATTTCAAGAGGGTTCTTGTGGATAATATGCTTCGAATATCACCGTCAGACAACACTCTGCCCATAGTTAGCAACTCTGTGCAACAGCAGCCTTTGGTCGGGGCACAATCATCCACGCTGTCCAGAAGAGATGCTGGAAAGATGTCCGCAAAGTGGGCTATGTTCAATAAGCCATCGAACCTGCAGCGCCATGTTGCTCCATAACCATCTCTCGGAGACAGAAACTTACCAACATGGTACAAGAATACTTAAGTGACAGTACCTGCTTCCTGACTGATGCCGCAGTCCCGTTTAATTACTGGGTCTCCAAGCTCCACACTTGGACCGAGCTCTCGTTGTATGCCTTGGGTGCTGGCATGCCCTGCAGCTAGTGTGACATCAGAGCGGGTTTTCAGTGCCGCTGGGGGTATCATAACTGATACCAGGACACGTCTTACTCCAGAGAATGCAGACAGGCTTACTCTAATTAAGTTTAATAGGAACTGGATTTCACAAGACTTCTTGAGCCTGAAGACGACAGTACTCAGAGCTGAAGTGCCACGTTCAACATCAATATGATATAATTAATCATTGTATTATATTGTGTCTTTTTGGTACAAGCAGTATGTACAAGACCAGTAACGATTTGCGTAACCATGTTCCTGCAACCTGGTAATGAGGCTGCTTCATCTTAAACCAACACTACACCTTAACTTCGGTTTCATTAACCATCACAACACCTTTTCACAAGGAATCAACCTTTATTTTCTGTTAGCAAACATTTAAAAGCCCCTTGGGCTAATTTTTTGAGCCACCCTGGCTAACAAGCTGATCATGGCCCTTAGGCCTGCATTTATACCCAAAATGCAAAACAGCCCTTGGGCTAATTTTTGGAGACACCCAGCCTAAGAGGCTTATCATGGCCCTTAGGCCTGCACTTATACCCAAATTGCCAAACAGCCCCCTTGGGCAAATTTTTAGAGCCACCATGGCTAACAAGCTGATCATGGCCCTTAGGCCTGCATTTATACCCAAAATGCAAAACAGCCCTTGGGCTAATTTTTGGAGACACCCAGCCTAAGAGGCTTATCATGGCCCTTAGGCCTGCACTTATACCAAATTGCCAAACAGCCCCCTTGGGCAAATTTTTAGAGCCACCATGGCTAACAAGCTGATCATGGCCCTTAGGCCTGCATTTATACCCAAAATGCAAAAACAGCCCCTTGGGCAATTTTTGGAAACACCCAGCCTAAGAGGCTTATCATGGCCCTTAGGCCTGCATTTACACTCAAAATGCCAAACAGCCCCTTGGGCTAATTTTTGAAACACCCAGCCTAACAAGCTGATCATGGCCCTTAGGCCTGCATTTACACGAAAAATGCCAAACAGCCCCTTGGGCTAATTTTTGGAGCCACCCTGGCTAACAAGCTTATCATGGCCCTTAGGCCTGCATTTATACCCAAAATGCAAAACAGCCCTTGGGGCTTATTTTTGGAAACACCCAGCCTAAGAGGCTTATCATGGC
The DNA here is from genome assembly GCA_033576535.1 of Allobates femoralis. Taxonomy (NCBI): domain Eukaryota; kingdom Metazoa; phylum Chordata; class Amphibia; order Anura; family Aromobatidae; genus Allobates; species Allobates femoralis. Next base: position 12,125 of record JARQOC010003025.1, on the reverse strand, counting down.
CCTTTGGCCTGCATTTACACTAAAAATGCCAAACAGCCCCTTGGGCTAATTTTTGGAGCCACCCTGGCTAACAAGCTTATCATGGCCCTTAGGCCTGCATTTATACCCAAAATGCAAAACAGCCCTTGGCTAATTTTTGGAAACACCCAGCCTAAGAGGCTTATCATGGCCCTTAGGCCTGCATTTACACTAAAAATGCCAAACAGCCCCTTGGGCTAAATTTTGGAAACACCCAGCCTAACAAGCTTATCATGCTTTGGGAGACACCCTGGCTAACAAGCTTTGTATGGCCCTTAGGCCTACATTTATACCAAAAATGGGATACAGCCCTTGGGCTAATTTTTGGAGCCACCCAGGCTAACAAGCTTATCATGCTTTGGGAGACACCCTGGCTAACAAGATTTTTATGGGCCTTAGGCCTACATTTATACCAAAAATGGGAAACAGCCCATTGGGCTAATTTTTCCAGGCACCAATCCTATGCCTGCATCGTGGGCGTTGCTTGGGACTATCATCCTGCTGGAGACCTGTTGAAGGGTCCCACTGTACGCTCCATACAAAACGCGTAGACGCGATGTGTAGCATGTAGACGTCCCAGCCTCTCACATGTGTTTCATAGTCTTGTTGCCATAGCGAGGCAGAAAGTAACCCCCAAACACAGGCACTGTTTGTCAGCAACAGTTGTATGTGGAGTCATGATTTGACACTTAGTAACCAGGTGACTTCATGCGCCATGCGGGCCGTAAAGTACTTGCTAATGATGCTCTCTCCCCTGTCCCCACGCCAAATGTCTCGGGGTAATCCTTGACTCCTCCCTCTCCTTCAAGCCCCCCCTGTAGTCCCTAACCAAGTCCCTGTGACTACAACTCAAAAATATTTAACCAATTCGGTCGTTCCTCAATCCTGACACTGCTGAAACACTCATAAATGCCCTCATCATCTCCCGCCTTGACTACTGCAACCTCCTTCGCATAGGTCTCCCTGCCAACTCTCTTGCACCTCTCCAATCTATACTAAACTCTGCTGCCCGACTAATACATCTTTTCCTCACGCTCTCCCCTGCCTACCCCTCTGCCAAGCCGTTCACTGGCCCCTCCGGCCCACAGAGAGCTCACTTTAAAACACTGACCAGACATTCAAAGCCTACACAACTATCCCCACCATACATCTCCGACCTGATCTCCCGATACCCTCCCTCACGCAACCTGCGTTCATCCCAAGAACTTGTCCTACAGTCCACCCTCATCTCCTCTTCCCACAACCGCATACAGGATTTCTCCCGTAATCCGCCATGCTATGGAACTCCCTGCCCCCTCATCAGTCAGTCGCCTACCCTCTGAACCTTAAAGATACTTCTAAAGACTCACCTCTTCCGACAGGCTACAACCTGCCATGAGACTCCGCTACACGCCCCACGACCGACACCTTCCCCACCCTATTGTATCCCCACCCACCCCTCGTAGAAATGTGAGCCCACGCGTACAGGGTCCTCTACTATTGTACCTATATGACCTTTAAATTGTCTATGTTTATTGTACTTGTCCTTCTTACCTTTTCCCTCATGTAAAGCGCCATGGAACCTATGGCGCTATAAATAAATAATTATAATAATTATGATGACTTGAAGCCCAACCACAAAAATAACTCCACATTCATTCCTTGAAAAAATACAGACACAAAGCTGGTTTTTAAAACTGTGTTTAAAAAAAAAAAATGGCAGCACTGTTTGGACATTCCAAAAAATACTACCTTTTTAAAATTGTAGTAACAACAAGAACAACAACAAATGGTGCCCAAACAGGTCCTGGTAGGTGGCTGTCCGTCCTGCAAAAGGTCAAGGGCCCCACGTATGGCCTGGCCGAACCCTTCAGGGTGGATCCTCTCCACAGGTGTACGGAACGGTGGTAGGTCCCTGTTAGCTGGCCACTGGGAGTGAGGCAAAGGGGGTATAGCCCTGTGGGGTGGCACATGGATGTCCCGTGTTGTGGCCCTGCCCAGCCTGTTAGAGGCCGATATTTTTCCACCCATCCAAATATTGGAAAACATCACCTGGGTCATTAGTGGGCTGACAGGCTTCAAGCACTATCTGTAATGCTGACCTTGCCCGCAGTAGCCTGTCAAATGGAATATTATCCATGAATGGTATAATACTGCGGGCAAAGTCAGCATTACTCGATGAAGACTTAAATGAGGTGACCCCGGGATCGGACCATAATCTGGGCCTGCCGCTGGTGGTGGCGGTGGTGGTGCTGGCCCTGCCGCTGGTGGTGGCGGTGGTGGTGCTGGCCATGCCGCTGGGTGGTGGCGGTGGTGGGCTGGCCCTGCCGCTGGTGGGGGGCGGTGGTGGTGCGGACCCTGCTGCTGGTGGCGGTGGTGGTGTGGTGGTGGTGGCGGGACGGCGGTGGTGGTGTTGATGGCCCTGCCGCTGGTGGGGGCGGTGGTGGTGGTGGTGGCGGGGACGGCGGTGGTGGTGTTGATGGCCCTGCCGCTGGTGCCGGCGGTGGTGGTGCTGGCACGGCCGCTGGTGGCGGCGGTGGTGGTGCTGGCCCTGGCGCTGCTGGCGGCGATGCTGGGTGGTGGTGGCGGCGGCGACGGCGGTTGGTGGTGGTGGCGCCGGCCGTGGTGGTGGTGGTGGGTTTACTCCACGCCGCCTTCTGTTTGGAGGTGGAGGATTAGCAGCACGCCGCCCTCTGAAGTAAGCTTCTCTGTGGGTAAAGTAAAAAAAAATTTGGTGAATGCATTGCATTTGAAAACAAAAACATAGGTCAAACATTAAGTTGCACGCTTTTTAGACTCTGTGTACTGTGTATTCTTAATCAGATATTTGTTATTATTATGAAATAATAACCAACTGTACATAACATAAAGGAATACGTGACCTTTTCTTTGCTAATTCATACTAATAACATAATTTTTTCACCCCTGATTACCACCCCCCCCCCCCCATCCCATCTAATCTAGACGATCAATAACACCAATGGTTCACATGAAAAAAAAAGTCCCCCTGACTTCACTTTTAACTTGACATACTTAATTCACAAAAAATTTTAGCTTATATCATCTATATAAAGCAGGGAAGGGGTGAAGGTATACAATATATATATAATATAATATCTACTTATATAATCGGGAGTTGGGCACTGTAGCCCAATCCCAACATGCTTTGCGCGGGACTGGGAGTGATGACGCGCAGCGTCATCACGAGCCGCAGACCCGCACTACTCTAAAAAAAAAAAAAAAATCCTCACCTCTACCGAGCCCGCGCCGTCTCCCGCCCTCTCCCGCCGTCTTCTGCCGTGTTCCGCTAGGCCTCCGGTGGCTGTGCAGGCTCCCGGTGCCTCCAGTGATCTTCTATCTACTCAGACTGAAAGGACCTGTGGTGATGTCAGAGTCACGTGACACCAGCTTACTCCAGGCAAATCGCGGGTCACGTGAACTCTGACATCACCACGGTCCTTCAGTCTCAGTAGATAGAAGATCACTCCAGGCACCGGGGCCTGCACAGCCACCGGGAGCCTAGTGGAACACGCCAAAGACGGGGAACACGGCAGAAGACGGCGGGGGCTCGGGTGAGGTGAGCATAATCTTTTTTTATTTTTTTTAACCCTGCCTTGCACGAGCGCACCACAGACACCTGTATACCACCACCACACACGCCTCTACACCTGCCACACCACACACGCCTGTATACTCACCACCACACACGCCTGTATAACTCTGCCACACACACGCCTGTACACCCTGCCACCACACACGCCTCTACACTCTGCCGCCACCCCCCACACACGCCTCTACACTCTGCCGCCACCACCACAAAAAACCACCTGTACACTCTGCCGCCACCACACACGCCTGTACACTCTGCCGCCACCACACACGCCTGTACACTCCACCACACACGCCTGTACCTCTGCCGCCACCACCACACACGCCTGTACACTCTGCACCACCACACACGCTGTACACTCTGCCGCCACCACACACGCTGTAACTCTGCCGCCCCACCACACACGCCTGTACACTCTGCCGCCACCACACACGCCTGTACACTCTGCGCCACCACACACGCCTGTACCCCCAAACCACACACGCCTGTACACTCTGCCGCCACCACCACACACGCCTGTACACTCTGCCACCCACCACCCCGGCCTTACACTCTGCCGCCCCCCAACAAACGCCTCTACACTCTGCGCCCCACACAGCCCTACACTCTGCCGCCACCCACACGCCTGTACACTCTGCCGCCACCACACACGCCTGTACACTCTGCCGCCACCAAAACACGGCCGTACACTCTGCCACCACCAAACGCCTCTACCTCTGCCGCCACCACACACCCCCCTGTACACTCTGCACCACCACACACGCCTGTACACTCTGCCGCCACCAACACCCCGGGTACACTCTGCGCCACCACCACGCCTGTACACTCTGCCGCCACCAACACACGCCTGTACACTCTGCCGCCACCACACACGCCTTCTACACTCTGCCACCACCACACACGCTGTACACTCTGCCACCACCACACACACCTGTACACTCTGCCGCCACCCAGACGCCTGTATCTCTCCGCCCCCAACCACACCTCCCTGTATCTTGCCACCACCAACAGCCTTACATCTGCCCCACCACAACCCGTAATCTCCACCACCACCCGCCTGTACATCTGCCACCAACCACGCCTTACACTTGCCCCCCCACCACACACGCCTGTACACTTGCCGCCACCACCAACCCCCGTGTATCTGTCCCCGACCACCACACCCGCCTGTATACCTGCCGCCACCACAACAGTGTATACTTGCCCCCACCACCACACACGCCGTATCTCTGCCGCCACCACACACACGCCTTATCTCTGCCACCCCCAAACCCACACCTGTACCTCTGCCCCCACCACAGCGCCGTATCTCGCCGCCACCACCACACTGCCTGTATATTGCCACCACCAACACGCCTGTACACTCGCCACCACCACAACCCTTACATTGCCACCCCCACACACGCCTGTATACTCTCCACCACCACACACCCCTTACACTTGCCCACCACAGATCCTGAACTCTGCCCCAACCACACCTGCCTTATATCTGCCCCCACCACACAGGTTACCTCTGCCAACCACACAGGGCCTGTACACTTCCCACCACCACACAGCCTTTTAACTCTCCCGACCACCAACACCCTGACCCTTTGCCGCCACCACCACACACGTGTACATTGCCGCCACCACCCACCCCCCCTGATATGTGCCGCCACCACCACACCCCGCCCTGTATACTCGCCGCCACCACCACAACGCCTGTCACCTCGACCACCACACAGCCTTATACTCTGCCGCCCCACCACAGACACCTGATACTCTGCCCCACACAGATGCCTTTACTATCCCCACCACAGAACCATATTACTTGCCACCACCACCAACCACCTGATACCTGCCACCACCCCACCCGCCTGTATTACTCCAACCCCAGACCCACCTGTATATCTGCTACCCACAGAGCCCCCTTTGTTACTTTACTACCCAAGGTCACCTTATAATCTCCTCCCTCAGAGCCGTTCTGTATTCTCTGCACCCACGGCCCCCTGTATACTCGTACCCATGGCCCCCTGTATACAACAATTCTTTTCCCCCCCTGCTCCCGAGCAATTCATGGGGCCTTTTTATATATTTATATAATCGGGAGTTTAAAATTTCCCGGCATGTACCCGAATCCCAAACTCCTTAGCTTCATGCGGCGGAGACGGTTGCGCCTTCGCGGCCGCAGAAGCTTAACTCCACAGCGCTATAGCGTTTTCGAGCGGCCTCGCGCCCTCCGTTCACAGCAAGACTGCGCCCCTCAAGCGCCCAACCGCCCGGCATGTGGCATTGTTACTTCCCCGTCTGGTACCCACAGTTTGCAGATCATGATGCTGACGCGGGGGGGGACAAAACAGACAATCAAATCAGGAGGAGGTCATGTCAGGAGGAATGAAACCGCCCGCCGGGGCCTTACACGAAGGTCACAGCGGGGTGTGTGTGCGGACAACGGGGGGGCCGGGGGCTACGAACGTACCGGACACGTCCTCTGCTCCTGGAGATGTCCGCGGTTTTCCCCGCTGCAGCGTATCTGACGGGGGAGGCCGCGTTCACCACGCCCACACCACGCCCTCTGGGCCAAACAACCCCACTCTCATAACCCCTGCAGCTAACCACCACCCCATTTTACCTTTGCCATGATGTATTTAGTGGGCCGCTATTTTAATAAGGTCAGTAATGATGGCATAATCGGATCTCTGCCCCTCTACCGCCCCCAACACTGTACACCATCTCTTAACCCTATTTCTACCTTTATCTGATACCACGACCGCCGTATACTTGCTACCCAACCCGTTGATATCTGCTCCCAAGCCCCCGCCTGTATCTTGCAACCTCAGACCCGTTGTATACTCTGCTACCCACAGCCCGTGTATACTCTGCCCCCCACAGACCCGCCTTTTTCTGGGGTCCCACAGACCCTTTTTTTAAACTCTGCTACCTCAGACCCGCCTGTATATTCTACCCACACCCCCCTGTATAACCTGTACCCACAGACCCCGTCTTTATACTCTGCTACCTGACCCCTGATACTTGCTACCCACAGAGGCCCTTTTGTTATCTGCACCCAGACCCCTGTATTTTTGCTCCCCCAAAACCCCCCTGTTACTTGCCCCACAGACCTTTTTTTTATACTCTGTCCCTCACCCCCGCCTGTATACTTGCTACCCAGACCCGCTTTTATCTCTGTACCTCAGCCCCCCTGTATATCTGCCCCCCAGACCCCCTGTATACTTGCCCCCCAACCCCGCTGATACTCGTACCCACAGACCCCCTGTATATCTGCCCCCAAGGGCCCCCGGATATTGTACCCACACCCCCGAAAGGAACCTAATGTTATATTAATAAATAATATAAAGTACACAAATGCTGCAACACATACCTTGGCATACGGGCCCCGGGGGAAGGGGAAGGAAGCGGTAAAAAAAGGTAGGGTTGGCAATGGAGGCCCCGGTTGTCTTGAGTACTGCCGGTACTGTTTTTGTGGTCCGGCACCCCTTCCCTTTTTAAAAGGAAAACTGAAAATGTTTGAAAACCGGGTTTTGAGATGTGTAATTTTTAAAAACAACAAAAGTATTGTACAAATCAACAAAACTTTTTTAAAATTTTTTGTGTGTAATGTGTAACAAGGACAGTGAAGCAGTGTGGAAAAACATCAAAAGATTAGGAATTGAGTCGGGCCCCCAACAAACAAAAGGGGAGGAAATGTAAAGATAGGAATGTAAAGTGGGGCCCCAGACTTGGTCTTTTGGGTATTTTATACCCCAACCCCGGCCCCAAAAAAGCCAGGGGATCGCATTAAACCTTGGTTTTTGACCCCATCCAAATTAGGAAAAAATGGGTGGAGATGATAAACATTCAGGGTCCTGTATACCCCCTATGGGGGGGCCCGTATTCCCCCCGCTGGGGGGCCCTGTTAAACCCCCCGGGCCATGTTACCCCTGCTGGGGGCCCTGATTTCCCCCTGTGGGGGGGCCCCCTAAAACCCAAAAGGGCCCGTATCGGGGTGACTGGCACCCCCCGTTTGGGGGCAACCTCCCCCCCCCCCCCGACACGGTGAGGGGGGGGGGGTGGGGGGGGGGGGTGATGGCGCCCCCTCCAGTCACCGCAGCTCCCGTTCTCCCCTGGCTCCCCCTCCCCGCCGCAGCCTCGCCTCCTAAGCCCCCGGGGAAAAATCGCACCCCGCCAATCCGAGTCCTCCCGGACGCAGCCCGGGTGATGACTCATCGCGCGCCCCCAGCTTCCCCTTTCCCCTGCGTTCAGGGACTTGATTTTCTGCTCCTGCAGCCCCCTGACCCGTGGACCTGGGCCAGTCCGCCCCGCCCCTTTACCCAAATGGGGGGATGTTTTCCCTCTGGGGGCCTTTTAAAATTAGGGGGAGGTGTATACTCTGTGGGGGGGGTTACCAGTGAAGCGTGTATACCCCGGATGGGGTGAAAAAAAAGTTTTCATAGTTTTTGGGCAAAAAAGGGGGGTCGGGGTTATACAGGGTCGGGTTTTTCACGGTTTAAAAAAAAAAATTTAAAAATGCAAAATTTTAAGGGGTTAAACTCATTTAACTTACTTGATTGCCTGTTCTCATGGTCCCCCTCCCCAGGAACCAGGGAAAAAACTCTTGGGCGTCTCTTCCAGGGGGTATTAATTTGGGTCGTATCCCAAGTCGGGGCTGTAGGGGCCATAGAAATGGGAGCCCCACAAGGGAAAAAAGACGCGTTGTTTCCCGTGCCACCCTGCCATGTTGCACGATGAATGGACGCTCTGTGGGCCCGTCAGGCGACTGCTTCCTTTTCCTTAAAGCATGGTGTGTGTGGGGAAACTTCCCCCGCATCATGGTAAAGCCTCAAAATAGAGAAAAACCGCGGTTTGGACTCGCACACTTTCAGAGACACATCGCGAGTTGAAAAAATATTTTTCCTATTTTTCGGGTCCTTTCATTAACATTGGACTCGCTGGACTCGCAACGAGTCCCCCGTCTTGAGGTTGTTGGGTCTTGCGATTCCCCCGGGCTTTTGGATCGCTCATCTCTATTACGCTTTTTTAGCCATAGCGGTTTCCTCCTATTTTTTGCTGCTTATTCCCTGGGTATATATTGTGCAAAAGGCCATTCGGATGTAAAAAACATGTCCTTTGCTTTTTGTATTTTATGTCTCAGGCATGCCCCTTTATTGCACTAAGTCATTTTAAAAATTTGGAAGTTTGTTTTCCGGTTTAGTGTCCTTTTAGCCCTCTTAACTCTTGTAAAATACTTGAAAGCTTATTAAGTTTTATCATATTACCCAATGCCCCCAAACTGATTTTTGATTGCGGTGGGGTTGGTTAATATTAGGTCCAGCAGTCCCCCCCTTTTGTTGGGCCCCCGAACCATTGTAAAAAGGAATTTCTTATAGTTTTCAAAACTTTTTAATTTGCTGGAAAAATGCGGTTTTGTCCCCAAGTATTTCGGGATTTTGGGCCCCCCTAATAATGATTCTCCCGAGCGCTGCTTCTCTTTTTTCTTTATGGGGGATATTCTCTCCATTTCCCCTTATTTTGGGGACTTATAACAAACCCCTATCGAATTTATTATTTTTCCCCCCCCCTTATTCCACCCACAGAGATCTAATTTCATTGATTCACCTAATTATCACGGGGGGGGTTTTTAAAGGGGTGTTTTTTCGTATAAATCACCTCCCCCTTGTTTTTGACGGTATTTTGAACAGACAAAGTCTTGAAATTAAAGCCCGTATGGTCTCGTCCCCCCATGTCCCCCATATCCTCCCCCCATTCAAATTTTTTTCCCCAAAAAAACAATTTAATTCCTCCTTTTTTTGGGGGGAGGCTTTGGCTTTTGTTCATCCCTTTTTATGATCTCTCTTTACCCTATTCCTTCTACTATTTGCTTTCAACCCCACCCCCCATGAACCCCAATTTTATTATTGTGCCCGGGTTTTTCTATTTACCTTTTTTCCCTCCGAAAAAAAGAAAACCCCCCCCCCAATCCCTTTTTAAAAACCCCCCACCTTTAGCCTTTTTTCCCCCCGCACAGCGATCCCCCATTGAGGTGCAGACCGTCCCTAGCATAAAACCCCTGTAAACAAGATCGGCCCAGTTTCCGGAAACCCCCAAACCCCTTTCCCCACACAATTTCCGAGCCACTTATTTATTCCCCCAAACCCTTTGCCTTTGGTAACATAAATTTTTTAATTTAAATTAATAGAGTGATGTGGCGATGGCAGTTTTTCTACTGATAATGTGTGTCGGGTATAAAAGGGAAAAATTGCCCCTTACAGTGAGGGCCCCCCCCTCCCCTCTTTCCCCCTCTTCTCATTACCCCCCCCCCCAGGCTTATAAATTTTTAGCTTTCTTTTTCCCCCTTGGAGGGGGGCCTTTAATTTGCGTAAAGAAAAACTTAATTTTTTTTTTTGGGGGGGATTAAGATATTTGCGGGGGTTTTGGGTTTTAGGATTCTTAGAATTAAGCCAGTTCACACAATATTTTCAGGATCCGGCGCCCCGGACCCCTTTCCCCCTTGTATCCTATGGGGCTGGATGCCAGTCTTTGGGGCCCCCCGGGTTTTTCCTCTGTCAGGGGGGTCCGGGAGAATGGGGGTTTTTCCCCCCGGCACAAAATCGAGTTGCTGCGATTTCTGTCCGAGGCAAAATTGAAAATTCGGATCCTCCTGGATCCGGTGCATCTGGCGCCCCTTTAAAAAGGGAGTCTATGGGGCGGTGGCCTTCCCCCAAAAAAATCAATCTGTTGCCAGGAGCCATGCGAAAAATCACACCCCCTGGGGCTGAACTTGACATGTGGAGAGATCCCCCCCGAGATTTCAGAACCATGGGGTTAGTCCCCGTAGCCACAAATTTGAAATTTGCGTGCAGTGCCTCCCGGGTTAAAAAAAGGGCGGAGGGCTTTTTGCCCTCTGGTTTTGTTTGTCTGGAGCTGTAGGTTTGTCCCGGGGCTTCCCCCAAAAAAAGCATCCAGTCTGTTTTCGCCGGAAATCGCAAACTGTGCTGCTGAAAATTTAAAATCACGGGGAGCGGAGAGTAGCCCCGGTTGAAATTAGCGAGGAGTCTCCAGGGTTAGCGGTCCGGTGTGAAATTTCTGATAAATAATTGTGATGCCAGCACTCAGAAGGGGGGTATTCTTGGGTGTTGGGGGAAAAGGATAATGATCGTAGCAATAGTAATTGAATCCCCCCCTATATGTTTGATTTTTATGCTCAAGGTGATTTAATTTTACAGTTGGCGATGTAAAGGTGAATGCAGGACAAAAACGTTTCGGCCCCCCTTGGCTTTTCCAAGGTCATGCCAGTATTGTGCAGGTTGTACCCAAAGGGGGAAATGGTTTTTGTGGGTTTTTCCTTTTTGGGGGGGAATCCTAAAAAGGTGAAGGTAATCTGTTTAGTTATTTATAGGATAAATCCGGTGGCTGTTGATCAGGGCATGTGTTCAGTGACGGCTTTAAGAAGCATGTGAATCCAGGGATTATTTATATAAGAATCCCCCGGGGGATATTCCCCTGTTGAATTTTTTGTTAGTGTAGTCAGTAGAGTATTATTTTTCAGTTTTTTGTAGTGTAAATGTGGCCTACCCTGCCTAGATTACCCCTTCACCCTTTTTTGGTATATCCCCCCAAAAAGGAAACCACTCAACCCTTCCCCCCTTTTGGTGACAACCTGTCTGAGATAGGGGGTGATTGTGAAAAGGCTAGTTGGGGCCAAACTTTTTTTTTCCTGCTGTCACTATTTTTATCTGAAAACTGTAAAAAAAATACCTTGGATAAAAATAAAATATGAGTGCTGGGGGCAATTTGAATGTTGCACTAGGATCCGGAACTGGATGGATTTTTTTTTGGTCTGGATGATCCAAGCCCCAGACTCCCAAGTTAGGGGGTGCCAATGCGCCGGGAGGATCTGATTTGTTCAGATTTTTCCCCGGACAGAAAAAACAAACAAGGGCGATTTTGTGTTGGGGAAAACCAAACATTTCCCCCATCCTCCGGAAGATGGAAAGGGGGGCAAATATACCATCCGCTCCATAGGGATTTAAACCGGACCGCCCCGGATCCTGAAATCGTGGTTGAAGCCCTTTTTTAAAATGCCCCCATATAATTACACTGCATACTGCTGTCACTGAAGAAGCGACTGAGATGGAATGAGCGGTCACAGGGTGGGTACTCGGGATACCCCGGAAGGTTGCTACTTCGGGGGTCACGGGGGTCGGGGGGCCCCGGCCCGTGCCCTGGACCCCTCAAGGCTGGGGGAAAAAAATATTTGGGATGGGGGATTTTTTTTAATGACGCCACCTTTGGATGGGGAAGATTCCCCACTGCAGGGCCGCTGAGGTGATGGATGCCTTTTGGTGCAAGTCCCCCCCGGCGGGTTTACCCCAGGGCAGCGGGGGTGAAAAAGGGGAGTAGTAGTCCTTTTTCTGGGGTTGTAGAAAAAATTTTTAGACGATAAATAAAAGAGCAGAAAAAACCCAAAAAACCAAACTGTTCTTTACTGGAAGGGGTGGATCATAGTCCGGGGAAAACTAGTTTGCCAGGGAATTTGGTG
>JARQOC010003024.1:0-19762 GCA_033576535.1 Allobates femoralis | reverse complement strand
AACCAGGTGACAGCCTCGGCCACCTACAGCGGAGAAGCCTGGGCCCAAAGGAGGTAGAATGCCCCAGTTGTACGAGTGCATGCATGACCTTATACCCGATGTAAACGGTAATATTTGCAAATGCTAAACTTCCTGAATAGGAAGTCTGTTCGTGTAACCAGTTTGGCTGAGGATGTCGGCATGCGCAGTCAGCGGCCCACCGAGAGGATGAAGAACAATCTGTCAGAGTTTCTTCGAAGGACAGAAGGAACTTCCGGAAGCTGCCGTACTAGACTCATAGACACGAAGAGTTCAGGCGAATCTAACGTGTGCTGAGCCCTGTTGATACGGTGCATCAGTGCTGAACGACTGAAAAGGAGCCGGAACGGTGTGGTCTTTGTTTATAAGGAATGACCCTGCCATCTTATGAAGATGATACAGGTCGCATCCCAACCTATCTTGGCGACCACCGAAAAAAGGGGCGCTTCGAGGAGAGCGCTAGGGTCAGAGACTCAACGGATAGAGGTAAAGGTAGAGGTAAAGTTAACCCCACCCTTGGTAACAAAGGTGAAAGAAAAATTTCTGTGAAGGTCTGAAGGAAGAATCCTGCAGCACATAGTAGACCGGAATGAAGTCCCATGTTACCAGCAGTTGTTGTAAGGAAGGAGGGGACAATGCGTGAAAATGTCCCAGATGGAAGGTGCTAACCTGAGCCTACAGCCACGCAATGGAGGCGTAACCGAGAAGGTAGCATGGGGATGTGCCCTGAGGCACTCGAGGGAGAGAATCGATGTGAACGGAAACAGGTGTTTACCCCTGAGTCAAGGTTGTAGCGCTTGTTCGCGAAAGGAGAACTAGGTATCAGAGCTACAACCAGGCGTCAGGGCCACACTAAGAAGATTAGAGTTTCCGAATTTTTTGAGAAATAGGGCCTGTACGGTCTGGACAATGCCAGGGAAAACCAGTGGTGAGTGAAAATAGGCCAGCATACTAAGTGCGCCTGGACCAAACCGGGGTCCTCTAGAGGACTGTAGCGCCATTGGACCTGAACCTTGCCAAGGTCATTTGGATGATTGCAAGGCCGTGAGATTAAATCCTCGCCTCAGACTAAGAAAGAGAGGCAGAAGGGTATCCGCTCTCATAAGTTGTGAATTGTGAGCTATAGCCCCGGACACAGGTACTTGCTGTGTATTAGTAACGAAGAAGAAGAAAACCGGAGTGATCTGACTCACTGTATACTGGGTCCTAATTTGGACATTACATGAGTGGTGCGGGTTACACCTGCGAGGCCCCAATGATGAGATACAAATCCCTAGGAGAATGATAGGCAGGGACGACCCGAGGGTCGTCCGCTGCCCCGAGCCGTGTGATAACAGGCCGCCACTATCCCTCATATAGGTGTGCGACAGTACGGCTTGTGAGAGGAAGGACAGGTGCGGTCACCAGTGAAGGTCAGCCTGAATAACCTGACTGGAAAAAAGGGACCTGTCCCGGGACTTGAGGAGAATCGTGTGGGGAGTCCAGAGGAATTGTTGGTCAATAGGTAACCAACCCGTATGCCCTAACTTCTCGGAGAGAGAAGTGATGGACTGAAGAGGGTCTGCGTCTGTGACGATGGCATCCAGATTGGAACTGGAGAAATTTTCTTGGTATGGAATAACTAGGTAAGATGAGTTAGGGAGTTCACTGTAGTGTGAGCACCGCTGCGCAGTCCCAAAAGAACGCGTCTTGATGAGTGTATCCTTGTTGAGCAACCAGATTAAATGAGCTGGGAGGTCCACTGTAGTGTGCAAACGCATCTGCGCAGCCTCCAAGTGAAAGAGCCTTGATAAGGAGACCCTCTAAGTAAGGGAGGACAACTTGTCCTCGTGATTGAGAAATGGATATAATCGCCGGTATCACATGGAGCCACCGAAGGGCTAGGTAGAGAGAACAAACTATGGAGCACCTGGGAATATGTAGACAAATGTGTTGACATTTATGAAGGCCAGAAACCTTTGTACTTCCATGGATGGAAGAAGTTCAGGGAGGTCGCATAACGTTTCCATGTTTGGGGACTACAAGAGGACTTGATGACGATCAGTGAAGATATACATCCGCTTCAGCTGCGACCTCAATGCCATGAGGAAATGGATGGAAGCCTGAGGATTACTAAGGAAAGGCATTGTTGCAACTCTGCATCCAGTTGTGGGAGCTGAGGAAGATGATTATCCGAAGTTGCTTGTAAAACGGTCCCAGGTTGGAGACGGTACTGTGCACGTGCTGCAACCCAATGTCCTGAAGAGACGGATGGGGAGACTAAGGAGTACCAAATAGTGGTGCCATCCATTGCAAACCAGACACCCAGCTGTGGGAGCTGGAGAGGATGAATATTCAGATCCGCGTGATAAGGAGTCTCATATTGAAGACGGCAATATAAAAGTGCTACAACCCAAGTGCCCTGAGGAAGGCTAATGGGGAGACTGAGGGCTACTAAATCATAGCGCCATGTACTGCAAACCCAGCTCCTACAGTGGGAACTGGGGAGGATGATTGTCCGGATCCGCATACCAAGCTGTTCTGTATTGTAGAGGAACCAGGGGGGACGATTGTCCGGATCTGCGAGCCAAGCAGTCCTGTATTGGAGATCGGAACACTTCGGAACCGTCGCCATAAATGATGTTTCTCAAATCAGGAGGGGGAACGTGGAGGTAACACCCGCGTTGCCGCCTGTTGGTTTTGGGAGATCGGTACACACAGGTACCGTCGCCCTCCATCTTTCAGTACTCGTTCCTCGTGTGGCTAGATTGCTTGTCTAGTCTCAATGGCGCTTGAAGCCACTACGGCTGCTCCATCGGTTGTCATCTGCATTGTATGCTTAACTGACGGTCTGATGCATCCTCGCAAAGACTCTATCCTGGAGAGGAGGGAAAGTATCAGATGAATGTCTGAATCAGCTTTTAAAACAGTTCTTAGTTGAGGATCGGAACGCTGAGAAAAGTCGCCATAATGATGTCCCTCGGAGCAGGAGGGGGTACGTGGAGGTAACACTCCGCGTTCCCGCCTGTTGTTGGTTTTGGGAAATCGGTACGCATAGGTACCGTCGCCCTTTATCTCCCGTGGGTGGTGAAGGTGGACTCCAGTTGGCACTGGGAGGATATTCGGTGTGAATGGAACATGTATATCTGAAGGACCGCCTGGATTGCGTGATGAATTGTTAAACATTTGTGCGGCCGTTTCCTTTCTGTGAATGAGTCCGTGAGACATGGGACTGTCCAAGGAGGATAAGGTACAAAAAGTGTTTGTTAACGGCCTGAGTAGGGTAATAACCCCCGCCAAATGTGCGACATGTCCAGCAGGGCGAGCGTGGAAGATCAGGGCCCCAGTCTAGAGAGTAGATCTGACGGACAATGGCTAAACCAGTCAGCTGTCCCTGCAGCCTTTGTCTTAATATGCAAATAGAGTCTGTGGAGCTTCGGTTGGGAGTCTCAAAACACAGAACTAGCCAGATATCTCTCCAAGGAAAGACCCAGCTAAGGGGTGGCTCCTGCGGAGAACACCATAACCACCATGATAAGTGGCCCTTTTAGTCAATATCCAGCTCCCTTACAAGCTTAGAGATATGACAAGGGAATACCAAGGCCAGGTATCCAACCACAGACAGCTGTCTTAATATTGCATTCCGCTGCAGGCAACAATGGTAGACATGCCTGAGGAGGTGTGCTGTCTGTACCATGGTTTTCCACGGTGCAAATCGGATCGGTCTGAGTCGCACGTTGGGCGACCCTGTAGGACCGGAGGTCTCGTCCCTGTACTGTGCTGTAGCATGGACGCAAACCTGCCCAGTTATGTAGGGGGGAGAAATGGTAATCTTGTACTCGGTAGGAGTACGATTGTGGCAGTGAGGGTAGGAACTGCTGAAGGCAGAAAAGATTTACATATAATGAAGTTCCTGCAGTGACACTCCCTTGTGAAGTACAGGGGAAGAAGGGGATGAGCCTAAATGTGAAGGCTTGATATCCCTGTAGACGTGTGGCCCTTGGAGGGGTTCTCCGAGCACCCGGCTGAGAATCACCAGCCTGGCACTGTCCTCGGGGCCATAGTGTCCACTGGTGTTGAGCCACAGCTGCCCCCCAAGCTACATCTGCAGCTATGACTAATATAGACATGGTAAACAGGGCTGCGTAAGCATAAGAGCACTTACCCTGCTTGCCACAAGTTGTTGCACGTCCAGGGTCCGGTTACGTCCGGGTATGCAGCGACGCCAGCTCGCCCAAGTTGTTGCCACTCCGGGGACCGAGTATACAGCGACACCAGCTCGCCCAAGTTGTTGCCCCTCCGGGGACCGAGTATACAGCGGTGCCAGCTCCCCCAAGTTGTTGCCACTCCGGGGACAGAGTATACAGCGGCGCCATGATGTATACCGGGTGGAAGTGGCGATCGCTGACATGGAGGGAAGGGGCGGGCCAGATGACAGGGCTCGCTGGGGAATCACGCGATGCGCGAGAAGCGCGAAGAGATAACCGTTCCGCCCCATTCTGACGCGTCCTGGGCGGACTCCGCCTGAGTTGCGCGTCACGCGAGGGGCGGAGAAAGGCGGGGGACTGTCGAGGCTAGGCCGAAGCCGGGGCCTGGAGTAATACGCGGCCCCGGCAAAGAGGGGAGGCCGGAGCGGAGGTCCAGCCAGACCCGGAGACAAAAGCAAAAGCCAGATTGCTGCTGCACCGTGGGAGGAATCCCCGGGTGCAGAGAGCCATCGGTGTCCGGGTCCTGTCGGGATGTAGGCCGGAGGCATGCGGCCGCTGGAAGGCAATGTGGGAAGGGGGCAAGCAGGGCTCCAATGCCATGGGGAAACGAGTACCTGTGGTTGGCTCCTCTACCCGGAGTCCCTGTGAGGGGAGACTGGGGAGGGTAATGTCCATCCTGCGTGTAGGACAAGTGACCGGCCTGCGTGCTACCCTCCAGAAACCTGTAAAGATAGTATCCTGAAGATGGAGAGTGAGATGAGACCTCCGTCCCTCAACCCAGGGCTCAGCTATGAAGCCTGGGGAGCTCTGTAAATAAAGGAGTCTGTCTGAACCTTGGCCCAGGTTCTAAGATGAGGCTGGGGAAGGAAATGATTAGGTTCTATAAACTCAGAGCCCATGTGGGGAGCTGAGAAAGATTCTTCTTTTTCTTAGGAGTTGTAGAAAAAAAGATGGAGAAAAAGAAAATTCTAATAAAATCTAAAAAAAAAAAGGGAAAACAATAAAAGAGGTCTGCCTCCTGAGCGACACTAAGCAAAACTGGTGAGGCAGTCTCTGCCCCAGGGATGTATGCCGCAGAGGAGGAGCCACTTTAACTCTTTTGCAGATTCTACTTAGTGTCGCCTCCTAGTGGACAGCAGCATAACACCACGGTCCTGTGTCCCCCAATGAGGCGAAGGAGAAATGCTTTATAAAGAGAACCTATAACTTGCTCAAAACAATTTGTTCAATCCCTTGTAAAAATCCATGAGCACTCGATTCTACTGTGTTCTGTTCCATCACTTTTTACATCTGATGCTTCTGAGGAGCCGGTCCTCCACTCTGTCCAGGATTCTATGTTTTCTGGGCTTCGTGCCGGTCAAGCCGGTGGGATTTCCTGTCCATCCTAACATTCAGGATCTCATTGTTCAGGAGTGGGAGTTTCCTGAGAAGAGGGTTAAGGGCGGTTTGAGGAATAGGTTTCCCCTGTAGGACACCCCATTTTCTTGGGATGTCCCCAAGGTGGATGTCCAGGTCACTCGGGTGGCTAAAAAGACTGCCCTCCCTTTCGAGGATACGTCCCAGCTGAAGGATCAGATGGACAGGAAAATTGAGGGGCTGATGAAGCGCTCGTGGGAAGCATCATCATCTACCTTACAGGCAAATATCGCTTCCACCTGCGTTTCCCGTTCAATCCTCAGGTTGGCTAGATCAGCTTGAGTGCCATATCTCCCAGGGTACCTCCCGGGAGGAGCTTCTAGAATCCTTGCCTTTATTGAAAAAGGCTTCTGGATTTTTGGCTGACGCCTCGGCGGAATCAGTATGCATGGCTGCAGGGGCTGGCTGGAGCCTCCATCCCTGGGTGGCAGATTTGCCCTGCCGGCCCTGACTTGAGAAGCGGGGGGGAGGGGGGGGGGGGTGCTGTCAGGTCTGACTTGAGAAGCGGGGGGGGGGGGGGGGGGTGCTGTCTGGTCTGACTTGAGAACCAGGGGTGTGGGGGGGGGGGGTTGCTATCAGCCCTTACCTGATCAGAGACTTCCAGCGTCACAGAGCAACTCCCGCGGCCGGGCCGTCTCGCGTCATGTGCCGGCCGCAAAGCGACGCCCGCGGCCGGCCCGTTTCTGTAGGGGGCGGCCCTAGATGTGGACTATACCACCAGCCCAGGGGGCACTTGCCCCCCTGCCACCTGGGCCAGCCCGCCCCTGCATGGCTGCCCGTACATCCGTACTCTCCAATTCGGCTCGGCGGGCTCTATGGTTAAAGATGTTGGCAGGGGATTCCACATCTAAAATGTGCCTTTGTTCCATTCCCTTTAAGGGGGATTTGGTTTTTGGGCCTGCCCTGGATGACATATTGGAAAACGCCTCAGATAAGAAGGCGCTTCCTGAACATCGTGTGGGGAAAAAAATCTTTTTTTCGTCCCCAGGTGCCTCAGGCCTCCCAGCCCAGAGGTAAGGGGAAGGGGGGTCGTTGGGCCTACCCGAAAGGTAGAGGGAGGAACATCTTCGTTCCTCCCCAACAGCGTCCTCAACAGGACAAACAGTGATTCGGTGCGGGTGGGGGGACGGCTATCTGCCTTTCTCCCCCGCTGGCGCGATATTACCAACTGCCAGTGGGTGCTCAACATCTTGGCGGAAGGTCTCTTGATAGAATTTGTGTCTCCTCCCCCTCCGGGTCTTCGGGTAACTACCCTGCCCTCACAGGGATCTCAGGATCTCCTGTTTTCCAACCTGCTGGAACTGTTGGCTTCCAATGTCATCTCCAGAGTTCCGGAGTCGGAATGCGGCAGCGGACATTACTCCCGGCTCTTCATGGTGAAGAAGCCTTCAGGGGCTTCTCGGATTATAATCAATCTGAAGCAGCTCAACCGTTATGTTCGCTACCGAAGATTCAAAATGGAGTCTATCAGGTCAGTGATCCCCTTGATAGGGCCCCACTTCCAGATGGCCACCATCGATTTGAAGGATGCGTATTTCCATGTGCCGATTCATCCTCGACACAGGAAATACCTAAGGTTTGCGGTGTCTTACCAGGGGGAAATCCAACACTTCCAGTTCGATGTTCTACC
The DNA here is from genome assembly GCA_033576535.1 of Allobates femoralis. NCBI lineage: Eukaryota > Metazoa > Chordata > Amphibia > Anura > Aromobatidae > Allobates > Allobates femoralis. The sequence goes on along the minus strand of JARQOC010003024.1, from coordinate 12,511 downwards.
TTTCGGCATCTCCTCTGCTCCTCGGATTTTTACCAAAATCATGGGAGAGGTAGTGGCCTTCCTAAGGTTACAAGATGTATGTCTGATACCTTATTTGGACGACCTCCTTCTGGTCGCGCCTTCGGCGGAGGTCCTCAGGTCGGACGTGGACAGGGTACTGTGCGAGCTTCAGTCATTGGGGTGGCTCCCAAATCTACTGAAGTCTCAGCTTCTCCCCTCCTCAGTCAGGAGATTCCTGGGGGTGCTTCTGGACTCGGACCGACAAATGTCCTTTCTTCCGGAAGATCACAAGACGTCCCTTACGTCGAGAATCTCTTCCCTGAGAGCTCAACGTTCCCCGACGCTCCGGGAGTCCATGTCAGTCCTGGGGTGTATGACGGCATGCATCCCTTCAGTCATGTGGGCCCAGGCGCATTCCAGGTGCCTTCAGGACCACATTCTGTTACATTGGAATCGTCTCCCCTCCTCCCTCAACAAGAGAGTTTGCTTGTCGGGGAGGGTAGTGTCCTCCCTCAGGTGGTGGTTGTCCCCTGTGAATCTGGCCAACGGAGTCTCTTGGTCTCGGACTCCTCTGGTTACTGTGACGACGGATGCCAGCCAGCGGGGCTGGGGGGCGGTGGTATCGGGGTCCCCGTTTCAGGGTATCTGGGGTCCTCTGATAAGCTCTCGGTCCTCCAACTTCCGCGAACTCAAAGCGGTAGAAGAAGCTCTTCTGGCTGCGCGAGATCTGGTCCGGGGGTCACATGTGTTGGTGTATTCGGACAATGTGACTGCGGTGGCCCATCTTCGTCATCAGGGCAGCACCCGGTTTCGCGACCTGAAGGTGATCTCCAGCCGCATCTTCCTCTGGGCCGAGAGGTCTCTACTATCTCTCTCGGCGGTCCATCTCAGGGGAGCCTTAAATTCTCAGGCGGATTATTTAAGCCGCAAAGATCTCCATCCAGGGGAGTGGAGTCTCGACCAGGCAGTTTTTTGCAGCCTGGTGGCGCGCTGGGGAGTCCCGGAGGTGGATTTATTCGCCTCGGGACTCAATTGCAAGGTAGGAACATTCTTCTCCCTCAACCCCAAGGACGGGGCAATCGGGGTGGATGCCCTCTCCCACGATTGGCCGTTTCATCTGGCCTACGCCTTTCCTCCGCTCCCTCTACTAGCCTGGGCTCTGAGGAAGATCAGGGACGAGAGGGTTCCTACTATCCTAATTGCCCCTCTCTGGCCAAAGAGAAGCTGATTCAATCTGGTCAGGTCTCTCCGGGTGGACGGTCCTGTCCGTCTGGGGGAGGACCCGAGCCTCCTCTCACAAGGTCCGTTCTTCCATCCTGCTCCTCAGTTTGGCTGCCTGGCTTCTGAGGCCCGAGTGCTGAAAGCCCAGGGCCTTTCTGATCAAGTTATCGCAACCTTGCAAGATTGCCGTAAACCAATCACTAATTCCATCTACAATAAGATTTGGAAGAAGTTCTCCTCCTGGTGTGGGACCCGGGTTCCGGACCCTTTTGCTCCGAATATTTCTCAGATTTTGGACTTCTTGCAGCAAGGTTTGGATCTGGGACTTAAACCTAGCACCCTTAAGGTCCATGTTGCTGCCCTGAGTTCGGTGTTTGATGTGAGACTGGCTGATCATCATTGGGTCAAATGATTCATGGTGGTGGCTTCAAGACGGTGTCCCTGTCGGAGGAGTGTCTCCCCCTCGTGGGATCTGAATATTGTGCTTACGGGCCTGGCTCGTTCTCCTTATGAGCCTCTGACGGATTGCTCCATGAGGTCCTTGTCTCACAAGCTCGCTTTCCTGATGGCTATTACTTCAGCGAGGAGAATTGGTGAACTTCAGGCTTTGTCCATACGTGAGCCCTATCTGATGGTGCGGGATGACAGCATTGTTTTTCAGTTGGATCCGTCCTTTCTGCCGAAAGTAGTGTCGGAGTTCCATCGATCTCAGTCAATCGTTCTACCATCCTTCTGCCAACATCCTAGATCTGCGAAGGAGGTGGAGATTCACTCTCTGGATGTCCGTCGCCTGGTGTTACACTACCTAGAGGTCACAGCTCCCTGGCGTATCGACCAGAATTTGTTCATTCAGCATTTTGGTCGCAACAAGGGCCGGAAGGTGGCTAAAGGCACTATCGCCAATTGGATAAAGAAGGCCATCACGGATGCCTATCTCGGTCAGGGCCTCTCGGCTCCTACTGGTTTCACGGCCCGTTCTACCCGGGCCACTTCGGTGTCCTGGGCTGAGCGTGCTGGGGCTTCTCCGGAGCAGCTCTACAAAGCGGCTACATGGTCTTCGCTACATACCTTCACCAAACACTATCGGTTGGATGTGATGGCTGGCAGGGACTTGGCCTTTGGTCCTGCAAGCGGTTGTCCCTCCCTAGGTAAGAATTCGTGGGCATTCCTCCTATGCTGTCGTGGAAGGTGACTAGAGAAAATAGAATTATTCTTACCGTTAATTCGGTTTCTAGGAAACCTTCCACAACAGCACTTATTTCCCTCCCTAATTTCCTGGTTTATGGATTTTATGCTTGTTTCTTATGCGTTCTGGGTTCGTTGTAAGACACTGGCTAATGGGAGGTGGGAGGGGCCTTTTAACCTCTCTTGTGTTCCTGTCCCCATTGGGGCGTGGCGAGGCTACCTCCTATGCTGTCGTGGAAGGATTCCTAGAAACCGAATTAACGGTAAGAATAATTGTATTTTTCCTGTCCAATGGGTTAAATTGAGTGATTTTTGCGGTTTACTACTTAAAAAATATGTTCTGTTCTCAAGATCTGAAGGACTTTTTAAGTAATAAGATTACCAGACACTTCTGCAATCCCACCAGTTGCTGGATTCGTAGGCAAGGAGCTTCTTGCTTGAGAGTTTTGTTAGCACTTCTCTAAAGCTGGCTACATCCATCCAGCTCCAGTGTTGAAGAAACAAAGTGGTCTGTATTTGCAGCATCATTGGGCGCACAGTTTGGGCCATCAGTGCAACCATAATGCTGGTTCAAACAGTTAATCAGGAGCGCACCGCCATCAGCAGGCGGTAGACATGTGGACCTTTAATGCATGTTTCTTAACTTCATCCTTAGGCTAGGGTCATACTTGCCCAATTCTAAGTTCCCTGCGTGTTTTGCAGAGAACTTAGAATTTACTTCTCCCTCCGCAGGCTGCAGAGCGGAGAACGCGGGCCCTAGTAACCCGCTGTATATTATTGATACCAGCTACGCAGCGGGCTGCAGGAAATCTAGCATGATGTGTTCCCCAGTGCGTGGTGAAAATCGAACCCCGCAGCCCCCCAGCAGCCCACTGTGTAGATGGTATCCATGATACACAGCGGGTTACTAGGGGCCGCATTCTCCGCTCTGCAGCCTGCGTGAAGGCTGCGGAGGGAGAGATAAATTCTAAGTTTTCTGCAAAACACGCAGGGGACTTAGAGTTGGGCAAGTGTGACCCTAGCCTTAGCAACATAAAATTCACTAGTGTGTCCTTCTTACTTGATGCATCTACCATGTGATTGTTAAAAGGGTCCCCCATTTCATCCCCTCACTTTGGTGCTGTCTGCTTTGATGTAAAGTTATCAAACTAAAAAAACAAAATGTCACCAATGTGTCTTATTTTTGTAGCTGAGCTGGTGGTGGATAAGGCCATGGAGCTGAAATACATTGGAGGAGTTTATGGAGGCAATATCAAGCCCACGCCGTTTTTATGTTTGGCATTGAAAATGTTGCAGATCCAACCAGAGAAAGACATCATTGTGGAGTTCATCAAGAACGAAGACTTCAAGTGAGTAAGAAAGCAAAGAAGTCACTATAATATGTACCGCACTTAAGTGTGACCTCTATTTCTGGAACTTTGGACTTGCAGAGATCGGTTTCCATATTCCGAAGGTGAAAGATCTGGGGTATAATAATTACAGACCATCAACTTCAAGAGTGAACATGAGGAATCGCAGTGGTCTAAAGACAGTGGGAGATAGGATGGTTACTATTGTATGTGTACAAGTGATAGTGAACTCCTGACCTGCAGAGATACATATTAGGTCTCATTCACACACGCAGATTTCATCTGTGTTTTGCATTAGTATTTTAAACAGCACTGAGGTGTCAGTAAGCCAAGCCTCCGACTTTCCCTGAATCCGACTCATTCATTTATTACTCATGTTTAAGTGATACATTTATTGAAGTACAATTTGAACATCAGGCTTTAACCCCTTAATGACGAAGAAATTTGTCATTTTTCATTTTCGTTTTTTCGCTCCTCGGCTTCCAAGAGCCATAACGTTTTTATTTTTCCGTCAATATAGACATATGACGGCTTGTTTTTTGCGGGACGAGTTGTACTTTCAGATGCAATAATTTGTTTTACCATATAATGTACAGGGAAATTGCAAAAAAATTCCAAGTGCAGTGAAATTGCAAAAAAAGTGCAATTACACGTTTGTTTTTTGGATTTTTTAGTCGCCGTGTTCACTATATGGTAAAACCGACGTGACGGTGCGATGCCTCGGGTCAGTACGAGTTTGTAGATACCAAACATGTATACCTTTATTGGTATCTAGATGGTGGAAAAAAATTCAAAATCATGAAAAAAAAAAACATTGCACTTTTTGCGCCATGTTCTGCGACCCGTAGCGTCCTCATTTTTCGGGATCTGGGGCTGGGTGACAGCTTATTTTTTGCGTATCGAGCTGACGTTTTTAATGATACCATACTTGGGTGGATGCGCCGTTTTGATTGCCCGTTATTGCATTTTTTAGCATTGTTGCAGCGACCAAAAAAACGTAATTTTGGCGTTTGAACCATTTTTTGCGCTACGCAGTTTACGGCTCTCATTATTTGATTATTTATATTGATAGATCGGGCGATTCTGAACGCGGCGATACCAAATATGTGTATTTTATTTAATTTTTTAATACTTTTATTGTGGATGGGAGAAAAGGGGGGTGATTTGAACTTTTATGTTTTTTTTTTTTTTTTCAACTTTGTAAAAACTTTATTTGTTTATTAATTCTTAATTTTACACAGCCCCTGTGAGAGGCACCCTGCTGCACAGTCCGATCGCTTCTGACACATACAGAGGAGCTGCAGCTCCTCTGTATGTGTCAGAATCGCGGACCTGTTGTGGTTGGCAGCCTCTGCCAACCACAAGCAGGAAATTCTCCATACAGGTTCCAGGGTCAAGCCAGGACCCTGGCCTGTGACATCAGCACGGGAGATCCCGCGATACTATCGCGAGATCTCCCCTGGAGCCCGGTAAGCGCGCGCTGCACGCTCCGGCTCCCTTAGATCCCGCTTTCAGAGATTGATGGCGGGATCTAAGGGGTTAAACAGCGCCGATCGGTGGCGGGACCGATTGGTGCTGTTTCTCCCACATCTCAGCTAGTGAGATCAGCTGAGATGTGGGAGGTTTGGAGTGAGCTCCACGCCGGAGCTCACTCCAAACACGGGGGTAACGACAGCCGACGTCTAGAGACGTAAGGCTGTCGTTAACAGGTTAATCATACTAGATGTGGGCCCGATGCTATCGCATCGGTTGGATGGTGTCTGTGTGCTGTCTCTCTTCCCCATCCGCCCCCGCCATGCTGAGTGCGGTGTGGGAATGTCACAGATCTGTAGTGATGATAGTCAAGTGATCAGTCACATGACTGTGACATCACCAAAGGTCCTGTAAGCAATGAGAGGTGAATCAGAGGCGTGTGGGGTAGGTGGGGAGGCCGAGCTGGGAGGTGAGACTGGGCAGACTGGTGGGAGCGTGCAGTGGCACCGCTAGTGGCCGTCATATTGGTGTGCGGTAACTGTGTGCGGCATTCAGATGTGTGGTGTGCGGCATGTGGATGTTTCGGTAATCAGGCCGGTGGTGTGGCATGGAGCCCTACCGGACACCATATTGTTAACCCATGATTTGGGTGTACAAATATGGTGCAGGAATAGGCGGACAACCTGACAGAAATGGAGGAGCCACTTCGCTATTATGTAAGTAAACAATAATCAAGATATTTAGATAGAACATAATAATTCATAATAATATTTAGCACATTCTGCATTGAACTGCTCTACCCAATTTATTATATATTTTAGGAGTCTGTTCATCTGACCAACTCCACCAAAATGGATTCCGACTCCAGAGTCTTGACTTTAAAGCTATTATTTTAGCTACAGACCAAAAATAAAGTGTGTGGATATGGCCTTAGAGGTATTATGTTTAATATATTGGATATGACATGTCTGATTGAAAAAGGCTAAACCTTAGTACCCCCTAGGGGAGGGATAGGACGCTATAGGCGATTATCAGCATAGCAGGGGAAGTAGTTGAAGAAGGCCAGAATACGGTCATGAGACACAGTCTCTTGACCACCCAGCTCTGAACTAGTTGGGAGAAACTGTCCCCGACTCTGCGTGGGCTTGGTGATGCTCTATCACCTCCCTGGTTCTGTGCGGGCCGGGATAAAATGCCCCTTGTACATATTTCTAGGATCCACATCTTTCCTTCAGATTAGAGATCTGGCAGATTAACTTTAATTATAGAGCGATGTGCTGAGACCATCCTTCCTTGCAGGTATGTGCGCGCATTCGGCGCCCTCTACATGCGGTTGACTGGTACAGCCAGTGACTGCTACAAATATCTGGAGCCGCTCTATAACGACTATCGTAAGATCAAGACTCAGAACCGGAATGGAGGTAAATTTTCTGCAATGTTCTTAGTATGTAACTGATGCAGCTGTATTTCTGGTGTAGTAGATCATTGGCCATTCTTGTTTCGTCATGGAGAGTTAGGCTGCTTTCACATCACATTTTTTTCACATCCGTGGTGATCCCTGACTTTTAAGGATCACACAGACAGGCACAGATCAGTGCCAACAGATGCCACTGATGCCCATGGATCCGTGTTTTCCACGGATTCATCATCAGGTAGCAGAGATAAGGCTTTACCTTCTGAAAATGAATAACATAGACATGTCGTTTCTTTTTTTTGTTTATTTTAGGAGAAGTCGTTCGCCTAAGAGAAGAAGGTAAGTTAAGAACTGCATTTATCTCCTAGAATTATACAGAGTCCTAGGCCGTTATCTGAGTGTATAAGACAAAGTAGGGAAACATCATGGACTCACATGGTAAGCAACTCAAAGACTATATTATATACCTGAGAACAGAGTTCAATAGCTACAGATCTCAGTACAAAGTAAAAGGATCCACCAAAATGCTAGTGCATATATTTATTATGAATATTAGTGAATCAATAATTACTGAGGACATATAAAACCAAGAATAGTTACAGAAAGGGTGAACAGGTCACAGACCCCCATTGCAAGGATACAGCTCATAGGAAAATTGCATAAACATATTCTGGCATAATATGGTACAATGAAGTATAAATAAATGCAGTAAAAACCATATTCAAAGCCTGTCACTGAGCCCTAGAACTCACCCATACAAGGGGGTTATGACACGTGCTCAGGGGCGACCCCGACACGTGTTTCCAACAAATCTTCTTCAGGGGGTGATAGAGGGGGAGTGAGGGCCTGGCTAAATACCTGGTGGCCACCTGTTGCTTGTTAGTCCGCATTGCGCACCGTGACTATGCCTCCCTGCGCTGCCAGGCACGCAGCTCCGAGAGTTCCGGGGTCGGAAGCGTACTTCCGGTGACGTCACCCAACCGGAAGTAGACGGAGCGGTGCCCGCGCATGCGCGGTTACATGAAATCACTCTGCGCACGCGTCGAGGATCCCCGCGCCATGTTAGTTATGGGCAGATAGCCTGGCAGCGCTTTACAAAGCGCCCAGGTTAAACGATTTTGCTGTTTTATTCATATGGCCACAAAGTCCCTATTATATAGACATCCTTATACATATGGAATACAAAACAGAACAGGGGTCAAATATATATCACAGTATTATCAGTAACATGACATTATACAACAGCATATTTATAAATAAATTCATTCGCTGCATTTGACCGCCATCTAGTGGTGAATTTCATGGCATCCATAGGACAGAATGTTGCATAGAGACCTTTTAGATCCTCTTTTTCCATCAGGCAATTATGGAGACCATGTATAGAGCCAGGCAGAAAATACTAGTGAGATTAAAATAGAATAAAATACTCCCATTAGAAATGGCACTTAAAGAGAATTACAGTTATAAACAGGCGACATGTAGGAAAAATACTGCACCAGAAGACATGGGTTTTCAATGAGGTGGTCATCTAAAACACAGGGTGATACCAGCAAAGACTCCATAACCCGCTCAGACAAAGTCTGAGTCTAGTGGGTCATACATCACCTATTCTATAAAAAAGGCGAAAAGCTCAACTTTTCGTTCAGGCCTGCGGGGCTCATGGTCCCCAGTCGTACGATCCATTGGCACTCTAGTCTAGCAAGGCGATTACTCAAATCACCTCCCTGCTCCCTAGGTTAACCGTATCGATACCATGTACCCTTAGACAGCTGGGGTTGCATCCGTGAAAGCGTTTATAATGGCGGGGAAGGGTCCTTAAGGTGGTGTCGTCGGTCACTGATCCCGCATTTTGGATTTTTACAACATGTTCTCGTACTCGGACTCTCAGTTCCCTAGTGGTCAGACCCACATATACAAGGCCACAGCCACAGGTTGCATGGTAGATCACCCCTTTGGAGGAACATGAAATGTACCTGCGGATTGTAAACTCACGGAGCCCATCAGCAGATTTAAATACCTTAGCCCTCACAATATTCTGGCATGCAAGGCAGGAACCACAGGGGTAACAGCCAATTCTAGGTGGTCCTAGTCCAAATATGGACACCCTTTTTGGAACAAAATGGCTATGAACCAACATGTCCCTGAGGCTCCTGCCCCACCTAGCCGTCATAAGTGGTTGCTCCGGGAGAAAGTCTCGCAAAAACAGATCTGTTCTCAACACCTCCTAATGCTTAGTGAGAACAGATCTAATATCGTTCCACTGTGCATTGTAGGTTGAGATGAACCTAACCTGTGGCTGCGGACTCCCCTCCCCGTCAATACGCTTTTTCCCCTCCCTCAAAAGATCAATACGGGGGTATTTTTAGCTCTTTTATAGCCATACTGGATACACCGTCGACTATAGCCCCTAGTCCTGAATCGATCCTGCATATCTAACGCCCCTCTCTCAAAGTCCACATCCCTCGAGCAAATCCTGCGTAAGCGCAGGAATTGGCCCACGGGAATGGCCCTGATCGTGGCCGCCGGATGTGAGGATGTAGCGTGCAAAAGAGCATTTACCGAAGTTTTCTTACGAAAAAGGTCTGTCTCTACTGACCCAGATGGGAGAACTAGAATCTTAATGTCAAGGAACTCAATTTCATTTGCATGATACTTACATGTTAAATGAATGTTGAAGCTGTTGGAGTTCAGCTGCGCCACAAACTCCTCCAGTTCAACGCCGGTTCCCCCCAGACAACAAGAACATCGTCAATATAACGATGCCAGCACTGCACACGGGAAGAGGCGCACGCGCCCTCGCTGAAAACCTCCCTCTCCCAATAGCCAAGAAAGAGGTTTGCGTACGAAGGCGCGCACGCCGCCCCATGGCAGTGTCTCGTTGCTGGAGGAAGAACCAGTCGTCGAAAATGAAGAAGTTGTGGGTCAGCACGAACTCCAACAGCTCCAACACCAGTCTCCACAGGCTCTCCTCCCAATTACTCATCCTCAGATAGTATTCTACTGCCCGTAGGCCATCCCTATGCCCAATGTTGGTATATAGGGATTCAACATCAATAGTCGCCAGCAGCACTCCACCCTCCAGTGATAGCCCATCCAATCTCCTAAGGACGTCCGTAGTGTCCCTGACATAAGAGGGCAGCGTCTCCACAAGTGGGTGCAAATAATATTCAATAAATTTACATATTGGATCACACAGCCCTCCTATGCCAGAGACAATCGGACGCCCCGGAGGTATAGTCGGATGCTTGTGAATTTTGGGTAGCATATAGAAGGTGGGTATCACTGGCGACTTAGTTAGAAGACCATCTCTGATTTTCGTTGGAAGGATTCCAGATTCAACCGCCCTATCAAGAATAGAAATCAGTTCCAATTGGAACCCAACAAGGGGATTGTTTGGTAGTGTGCAGTAGTAGTCCCTGCTCTTCAAGTGCTTCCGCACTTCCTTCACATATAGTGAAGTAGGCCAAACCACCACATTCCCGCCCTTATCCGCTGGTTTTATTACCACATCTTTTAATTGCTGCAGTTCATCAATTGCCCTTCTGTGCTTCAATGATATATTATGTCTTATCTCTTTCTTACCCAGTTTACCCAGGTCACTGAGAACCAGCCGATTAAAAATTTCGGCTTGAGGGCATACGGACAAGGGCGGGAATGTGGCGGACTTAGGATATGCAGTTTTGGGAAATTTACCTTGAATCGCAGAGACCAATTCACCACTGCTCACTCCCTCCAATTCCTCCAAATTATTAAGGGCCTCCACCTCCATGTTGGTGAGTGACGTCGGATTACTCCTTTTCTTAGCGTGCAGCTTATGAAGTACCACTTTGCGCAGGAAAAGGCTGAGATCTTTGGTTACTGTAAAAGAATCCATAAAGTTAGTGGGGACAAAGGTGAGTCCCAATGCTAGGGCCTCTTTCTGTTCATTGGTTAAGTGGTGATCAGAAAGATTGATCACCTTGAGATTAATATTTTGTTCACCCTCCCTCCCACTATTGGATTCAACACTAGGTCTCACCTTATTAGGTTCCCTGCTCCCAACATTCTTGGCTCCTGCTCTTGTTAAAGGTCCCAAACGTCCACCACCAGAGGGGACTGATTCTTCTTCTACTGATGAGATGGATGAGAGTGAGGTGCTTATCGGAAGGGGAATAGGTTGGGGCTCCACAGGTGTCGGTGCCGGTTTTTTAGGTTTTTTGCCCCCATAACCACTTCTCCATCTATAGACCTTCCCACTCTTATAATCAGCTAGGTCCCGTTGATATTTATTTGTCTTTGTAGAGATAATTTCTTTTTCCCATTTAGCAAAATCTTTGTCTAAAGACTCATTAAGTATTTTCCACTCCTCCCGGTGTTAACAGGGTGTGGAGCTTCTCCTGTGCCTCTGATATACCCTCCTCAATAGTTTTTATGGTTTCCCCATTTAGTTGTATTAGGAGGTCCATGAACCCGTTGGAACACTGCGTGGCCACCTCTTCCCATTGCTCCTTAAAGGTGCTATCAGGCGGAATAAAGGACGGGAAGACCTGCACTCGGAGACCCCTGGGTACAAGCCGTCGCTCCAAATACCTCTCCATAAAAGCACGGTTCCACCACACCCTAGTCTTCTGGTGTAGAAGATTCCTCATGCCACCTATAGTCTCCTCCATATCTTTAGTGCCACTAGTATGTGGTGCCTCCCCCTCTGTACCAAACACTTGGTCTAGTTTTGTGAGCCACGTGTTCTCACGGGCTCGATGGTCCATATTTCCCTGATGAGCTGTGAATAAACACAGAATAATGTTTAAGACAAAATAGGAAAACATCATGGACTCACATGGTAAGCAACTCAAAGACTATATTATATACCTGAGAACAGAGTTCAATAGCTACAGATCTCAGTACAAAGTAAAAGGATCCACCAAAATGCTAGTGCATATATTTATTATGAATATTAGTGAATCAATAATTACTGAGGACATATAAAACCAAGAATAGTTACAGAAAGGGTGAACAGGTCACAGACCCCCATTGCAAGGATACAGCTCATAGGAAAATTGCATAAACATATTCTGGCATAATATGGTACAATGAAGTATAAATAAATGCAGTAAAAACCATATTCAAAGCCTGTCACTGAGCCCTAGAACTCACCCATACAAGGGGGTTATGACACGTGCTCAGGGGCGACCCCGACACGTGTTTCCAACAAATCTTCTTCAGGGGGTGATAGAGGGGGAGTGAGGGCCTGGCTAAATATGCTGTTGTATAATGTCATGTTACTGATAATACTGTGATATATATTTGACCCTGTTCTGTTTTGTATTCCATATGTATAAGGATGTCTATATAATAGGGACTTTGTGGCCATATGAATAAAACAGCAAAATCGTTTAACCTGGGCGCTTTGTAAAGCGCTGCCAGGCTATCTGCCCATAACTAACATGGCGCGGGGATCCTCGACGTGTGCGCAGAGTGATTTGATGTAACCGCGCATGCGCGGGCACCGCTCCGTCTACTTCCGGTTGGGTGACGTCACCGGAAGTACGCTTCCGACCCCGGAACTCTCGGAGCTGCGTGCCTGGCAGCGCAGGGAGGCATAGTCACGGTGCGCAATGCGGACTAACAAGCAACAGGTGGCCACCAGGTATTTAGCCAGGCCCTCACTCCCCCTCTATCACCCCCTGAAGAAGATTTGTTGGAAACACGTGTCGGGGTCGCCCCTGAGCACGTGTCATAACCCCCTTGTATGGGTGAGTTCTAGGGCTCAGTGACAGGCTTTGAATATGGTTTTTACTGCATTTATTTATACTTCATTGTACCATATTATGCCAGAATATGTTTATGCAATTTTCCTATGAGCTGTATCCTTGCAATGGGGGTCTGTGAC
>JARQOC010003023.1:12500-19763 GCA_033576535.1 Allobates femoralis | reverse complement strand
AATCAGTGGCGCACCCAAGGGGGGGGACCTACGTGTCTGGACCCCCCCCCTGGACGGCCCTGAGAAGCTGGGGGGGGGGCCCACCGCCGCCCGGTCCCTGACACTGCCGCCACTTCCGCCGCCTGCGCTGCAGCCGAAAATACTTGCATCAGGCTAGGGTCACAATGCAAGTGTGACCCTAGCCTCAGGGGGGCCCCTGAGCACTGCCCCCACAGCCAAGGCCATATCCAGGGGGCAGCTGGGGGGTCATTTTCGGCCTCCTGCAGCACCGGAGGTCTCCCTCCTCCCCCCTCCATGGGAGCCGACAGAGCTGCACAGTGCACACTCTGTGCTTACAGGACCTGTGATGATGTCACATGGAGGGGAGGAGTCAGGGGTCACATGATCAGCTCAGTTTATGCAGGACTCTGCTGTTTTGCCCATCATCATGCTCAATTAGGTGGGTGAAGTTTGTGTGGGGTCAGGAGGGATTTGCAGTGTGAATGTAGCAGAGGCGAGTGTGTACTAGGTGTATGGCAAATAGGTGAAGGTTATGTGTGGGGTCAGGAGGGATTTACAGTGTGAATGTAGCAGAGCCCAGTGGGTACTAGGTGTATGGAGCGGAGCTGCGTGCGTACGAGGTGTATGGAGTGGAGCCGAGCGTGTACGAGGTGTTCGGAGCAGAGCCGAGTGAGTAAGAGGTGTGTGTATGAGGTGTATGGAGCAGAGCCGCGTGCGTACGAGGTGTACGGAGCAGAGCCGCGTGCGTACGAGGTGTACGGAGCAGAGCCGCGTGCGTACGTGGTGTATGGAGCAGAGCCGTGTGTGTACGAGGTGTACGGAGCTGAGCCGCGTGCGTACGAGGTGTACGGAGCAGAGCCGCGTGCGTACGAGGTGTACGGAGCAGAGCCGCGTGCGTACGTGGTGTATGGAGCAGAGCCGTGTGTGTACGAGGTGTACGGAGCTGAGCCGCGTGTGTACGAGGTGTATGGAGCAGAGCCGCGTGTGTACGAGGTGTATGGAGCAGAGCCGTGTGTGTACGAGGTGTACGGAGCAGAGCCATGTGTGTACGAGGTGTACGGAGCAGAGCCGCGTGCGTACGAGGTGTACGGAGCAGAGCCGCGTGCGTACGTGGTGTACGGAGCAGAGCCGCGTGCGTACGACGTGTACGGAGCAGAGTCGCGTGCGTACGACGTGTACGGAGCAGAGTCGCGTGCGTACGACGTGTACGGAGCAGAGCCGCGTGCGTACGAGGTGTACGGAGCAGAGCCGCGTGCGTACGAGGTGTATGGAGCGGAGCCGCGTGCGTACGAGGTGTATGGAGTGGAGCCGAGCGTGTACGAGGTGTTCGGAGCAGAGCCGAGTGAGTAAGAGGTGTGTGTATGAGGTGCATGGAGCAGAGCCGCGTGCGTACGAGGTGTACGGAGCAGAGCCGCGTGCGTACGAGGTGTACGGAGCAGAGCCGCGTGCGTACGTGGTGTATGGAGCAGAGCCGCGTGCGTACGAGGTGTATGGAGCAGAGCCGAGCGTGTACGAGGTGTATGGAGCAGAGCCGCGTGCGTACGACGTGTACGGAGCAGAGCCGCGTGCGTACGAGGTGTACGGAGCAGAGCCGCGTGCGTACGAGGTGTACGGAGCAGAGCCGCGTGCGTACGAGGTGTACGGAGCAGAGCCGCGTGCGTACGAGGTGTACGGAGCAGAGCCGCGTGCGTACGTGGTGTACGGAGCAGAGCCGCGTGCGTACGAGGTGTACGGAGCAGAGCCGCGTGCGTACGAGGTGTACGGAGCAGAGCCGCGTGCGTACGAGGTGTACGGAGCAGAGCCGCGTGCGTACGAGGTGTACGGAGCAGAGCCGCGTGCGTACGAGGTGTACGGAGCAGAGCCGCGTGCGTACGACGTGTACGGAGCAGAGCCGCGTGCGTACGACGTGTACGGAGCAGAGCCGCGTGCGTACGACGTGTACGGAGCAGAGCCGCGTGCGTACGAGGTGTACGGAGCAGAGCCGCGTGCGTACGAGGTGTACGGAGCAGAGCCGCGTGCGTACGAGGTGTACGGAGCTGAGCCGTGTGCGTACGAGGTGTACGGAGCAGAGCCATGTGCGTACGAGGTGTACGGAGCAGAGCCGCGTGTGTACGACATGTACGGAGCAGAGCCGCGTGTGTACGAAGTATGTGTGCCAGTGGTAGCCCCCCGCGGATTCCGCTCCTATAGTCCCAGCCACCTTTGCCAGCAGCATTCTTCTCCAGAGTCTCTTCTGCCGCTGTCTGCATTCTGCAGCTCAGCATGGAGGGGCACGATGTCATCACTGTGCTGTTATGTGCAGAGCGACCGGAGGAGACCGAAGCGGCGAGAAGAAAGGTGAGGAGAAAGAGAGATCTGGACGGCCAGACACTCCGCTTGGCTGCGGTGCCACCATATGGCAGTGCGGCTCCATTGAGCTGCTTGCATTATTTGTGCTCTTCAGGATGGTTGTGTATATACCAAGAATCCTCAGACGCACAAAAATGCAACATTTTGCATTTGAAGGGTATTTTTAAAAAGGGCAAGGGAATGCAAATGCATTTTAGCCCGCTCCTAACAATGTGTAATATGCTCACTGTCAGGAGCAGCTCTTGCTGGTTTCGGCAGTCACTGTTCCTGTAAGGTTGATTTCACATAGGCGTTTTTTTTTAAATGTGGCAGTTGTGGTAAAAAAAAACAGCATCTGCCGCATTTTACGCCTAGTGGCTGCACTTGCTACCCATTTGCGGGCATATATATGTATATATATATATATATATATATATATATATATAACAACCAGTCCTCAATTTCAATATGTCACTCCAAACAACAAATAAATAAAAGAAAGAAACCGAAGTCTCAATCAGGGAATGAATTAATCCATAAGATCAAATTGTATATCAATAATTGATTCTTTATTATCAAAATATAAAATCCAAACACAGAGCTACATCACAGGAAACACCGCATAGCACATGAGTAAACCTTCAAACAATACAGGTTCAATACACCTATTGCAGTCCAGACCATTAAAAACAGGAAAAAGCCTCAAACAGTAAATCCATGAAAACCTTAGCTTGCAGTGTTATTCAACCTACGTATAGTGCCTAAAAGTTCCCTGAGGCTACAGTCTAAGGCCCAAAACATTAGCAAGGCATATGGAGTACCTATAATCCTGAGGGGTAACCTGATCTCAAGAGTGAGATTAAACAATATTATTTTACCTGCTTAGAAGGAACGCAGTGCTTAGGCTTCCCACCCCTAGGTGTATTGAACCTGTATTGTTTGAAGGTTTACTCATGTGCTATGCGGTGTTTCCTGTGATGTAGCTCTGTGTTTGGATTTTATATTTTGATAATAAAGAATCAATTATTGATATACAATTTGATCTTATGGATTAATTCATTCCCTGATTGAGACTTCGGTTTCTTTTATTTATTTATATATATATATATATATATATATATATATATAGTCCGCGATATGTACTAAAGGGGGCCTGCTGAGACCTTTTCGCCCGGGGCCCACAGAAACCTGGAGCCGGCCCTGTATGTATATGTGTGTGTGTGTGTGTTTATGTGTTTGTGTGTTTATGTGTGTGCTTGGGGGGTGTATAGAGTTCTTTACATCTCCGTTTCTCCATCCTGTACTTGCCCGGGTATGTGTGTGTGACTGCTTGTGAGAGGAGGGCTGGGGCTATTGGGCCGGTTTCACATTTGCGTACAGAACGCAGTGTAAGCAAACGCATGCACATTGCATTCCTATGTTTAATATGGGAACGCATAGTACCTGCGTATGGCTACGTTTGGTTACATTTGCGTTCAGATGCATTTTTTAATAGCACCCTCCGAACACAACATGTTGCATTTTCTGTGCATTCACGGGGCTTATTTTATCAGCAAGTGACCGCAAGTGCACAAAGAATGCATGGAGCTCAATGGATCCGCAGTATCCTCCGCATGACAACGCAGGCAGATACTGCGGATCCATTGAAATCTTCACAGAAATCAGAGGCAGCCACCGGGAGATCAGTGGCGGCTGCCGCTGATCTCCTGGCGGCCACCTCTGATCTCCAGGCCACCGCCAAGACCAACCGCTGATTGGGTGACCGGGCACTATACTATGTGAACGCATGCGGAGAATCCCAGCTGCGTTGACATCAGTATGACTACGTTTGCACCTGCATGTCAGACGCATGCAGACACAAACGCTAGTGTGAAGCCAGCCTTAGGCCCCTTTCACATCAGCGTTTTTCGCTGATTGCAGCAAATGCGGCAGATTTACCGCATCTGCCGCCTAACGGCCGCACTTGCAGTACACTTGTGGCAGGCCCCATGCATTGTCTAAGGGGCTTGCGGCAGGTCCGGAATGTGCGGGATAGCCGCGGTTGTGGCAGATGCGGTTTTTGTCCGGATCCACTGGATCTGGACAAAAACACTGATGTGAAAAAGGCCTTACATTGACTGGGCCAGTGTCTGCTGGTTGTGCTGTAAGTGACACGTCCATCATATAGCCAAGGGAAGAAAGTGATAGCAGCAGAGAAGAGGATAAGAAAACTGTCTGCTGAGGGGAAGAAGCTCTATTCCTCAGCACCCAGCTTTCCCATGCTCCCCTATACTCTATTCCTCAGCTTTCCCATGTTCTGATTTCCATCAGCACCCAGCTTTCCCATGTTCTGATTTCCATCAGCCCCCAACTTGGGAAAGCTGGGTGCTGAGGGAAAGAAGGATAGAAGAGCATGAGAAAGCTGGGACTGAGGAAAGAGGATAGAAGAGCATGGAAAAGCTGGGTGCTGAGGGAAAGAGAATAGAGGAGCATGGGAAAGCTGGGACTGAGGGAAAGCGGATAGAGGAGCATGGGAAAGCTGGATGCTGAGGGAAAGAAGATAGAGGAGCATGGGAAAGCTGAGTGCTGAGGGAAAGCGGATAGAGGAGCATGGGAAAGCTGGATGCTGAGGGAAAGAAGATAGAGGAGCATGGGAAAGCTGAGTGCTGAGGGAGAGGATAGAGGAGCATGGGAAAGCTGGATGCTGAGGGAGAGGATAGATGAGCCTGGGAAAGCTGAATGCTGAGGGATAGAAGAGCATGGGAAAGCTGAATGCTGAGGGATAAAGGATACAAGAGCATAGGAAAGCTGAGTGCTGGGGAAAAGGTGTATAGCAGAGCAGGGGGTGGAAAAGGTGGGGGTGCTGAGGGAAACAAGCTCTTTCCCATCCCCTGCTGTGCTATACACCTTTTCCTCTGCACCCAGCTTTCCCATTATATCAGAACAAGTGTCAGCGTCATTGTCCTGTACCCTCAGCGTCATTATCCTGTACCCCCAGCGTCATTGTCCTGTACCCCCAGCGTCATTGTCCTGTACCCCCAGCTTAATTGTCCTGTACCCCCAGCGTCATTGTCCTGTACCCCCAGCGTCATTGTCCTGTACCCCCAGCGTCATTGTCCTGTACCCCCAGCGTCATTGTCCTGTACCCCAGCGTCATTGTCCTGTACCCCCAGCGTCATTGTCCTGTACCCCCAGCGTCAGCGTCATTGTCCTGTACCCCCAGCGTCCGCGTCATTGTCCTGTAACCCCAGCGTCATTGTCCTGTACCCCCAGTGTCATTGTCCTGTACCCCCAGTGTCATTGTCCTGTAACCCCAGTGTCATTGTCCTGTACCCCCAGTGTCATTGTCTTGTAACCCCAGCGTCATTGTCCTGTACCCCCAGTGTCATTGTCCTGTACCCCAGCGTCAATTTCCTGTACCCCCAGTGTCATTGTCCTGTACCCCCAGTGTCATTATCCTGTACCCCAGTGTCAGTGTTACTGTTTGGCAAGGGGCCAGGATGGGGGAGATATTTACTGTATGCCATAACGAAAATAAAAAAGCGGAACTGCTGAGCAACCGAGACCGACTGCGCAGCGCCATTAGAAATAAGACCATTTTCGTGCAGTATTAAGCATTAATTAGGTATTCAGATTTACAAAAATCGCTTGGCTTTTAGGGGGGCTTTGCTCCCCCAAACCCCCCCACCGGGGGCTTTGCCCCTTGGAACCCCGCTGGGGGGTGACACCCCCCTTTCAGGGCCGGTGTGTGTTTCTTGGACCCCTACCTTGGGAAATTTCTGGGTGCGCCACTGCTCCAAATACTATGATGACCCCCACAGTGCCCTCCAAATATTATCATGGTCCCTTCCATTTAGTATAATGCACCCTGTAGTAGTCCATATATTATAATGCACCTCCATATTATAAATGACATCTCATAGTCCTCCACATACTATAATGCACAGCCCATAGCCCTCTATCTACTATATAATTGTCTAAGACGTTTTCGTGTCGGACCCCGACAACGTGCCGTGGATATGTCACACTCTGTGACGTCATCACGGCGAAGCATTGGCCGCGTAGCGGCCATTGCGAGCCGCTGACGTCACCACGCACGAACAATGGCCGCGAAGCGGCCATTGCGAGTCGGTGGCCGAAAATAGAACCAGAGGCTCGGCCACAAATTTAGCGATGTACCGCTGAGGTAGCGCGGCCACAAATTTAGCGATGTACCGCTGAGGTAGCGCGAGCAATGGCCGCGAGGCCATTGCGAGTCGCTACCTCAGCCGCCCTGTGCCCCTGTGCCTCAGTGCCTCCTGTGCCCCTGTGCCCTGTGCCTCAGTGCCTCAGTGTGCCCCTGTGCCTCCCGCTCCGAAGCAGCTGCTGTCAGCACATGTTGATACAGTGCTCCGGAGCCTGTGCCCCTGTGCCCCAATGCCCCTGTGTCCAAGTGTCCCTGTGCCCCTGTCACCCCCGCCATCCCCTGTGCCCCTGTGCCTCAGTGCCCCTGTGCCTCCCGCTCCGAAGCAGCTGCTGTCAGCACATGCTGACACAGTGCTTTGGAGACTGTGTGCCTGTGCCCCAGTGCCCCTGTGCCAAAGTGCCCCTGTGCCCCTGTGACTCTGTGCCCCAGTGTCCCTGTGGATTACCGCAATCGCGCCGCATATTGACTCGCTGGCTCAGTGCGAGCACTTGCGGCGCGCCTGCGGTAATTCCCATAAGGATTACCGCAATCGCGCCGCATATTGACTCGCTGGCTCAGTGCGAGCACTTGCGGCGCGCTTGCGGTAATCCCCATAGAAAGTATAGAACGACTTGCGGCAGGTGCGGCAAGTGCGGTTTTGCACTTGCGGTAAGGTTTGCCCGCGAAAAAACCTGTGGCAGATTGCGCTGTTGCTGGGTAGCAACCCATTTTGCCTACCAATCACTATAGTCCCTTTTGCCTACCAATCACTATGCTGTCACCTGAAGCAA
>JARQOC010003023.1:0-7500 GCA_033576535.1 Allobates femoralis | reverse complement strand
TTTATTCTTGCCTTTGAGACCTTTCACAATACCTTTTTATCAGGAATTTGTGGGAAAAATAATCGCTTCTGCACGTTCCGCATAATGGCTCACGTGTGGCATAAATGCGCCATTCAAATGTATTTTTCCTTTTAATTTGCAGTAATTTGTGGAACTTGCGGAACTTGCGGCGCGGTGGCGGTTTGTGCCATGCAAAGTATAGGTGCAGTTGCGCCAAATGCAGTTTTGAACTTATGGTAGGTGTGGCCGCAAAAAAAAAACCCGGTCAGCTGAGTTTTTTTTCACAGCCGCACCTGCTGCAAGTGCAAAATTGCAATTGCTGCACCTGCTGCAAGTAAGTCTATACTTTGCATGGCAAAAAACGCAAGCGCACCATAAGTGTAACGGTAAATGCGGCTAACGCGGCAGATGTGGTTCTTTTACTGCATCTCCTGCGAATTACGAAAAATGCTGATGTTATTTTTTTGGATATATTTTTATGATATAATTTATATATAAAAATATATTGGATATAATAACAATTATCAATATAAATATTACTACTTTGACTATATTGCTATGCAGAATGTATATTGATTGCTTCCTTAAATAATATACTGTTGCTATTATTGCATACATTTTGCTGTAGTGTGCTCAATATGAGCTCTGACAAACCAAAAAGCTCTGTTAGAGCTAAGAATGCTGCACGCCAGCGCAAGAAGCGTGAGCAGGAAGATCCGGAAAAAAGATGTCTCCCCTTTGGTTAAGCTCAAGGAGGATATGAATAAAAGAATTGCAAAGGAGTCTGCTGAAGAAAGAAGCAGTCGGTTGCCAAAAAAGCTGAGGTGGAACGAAAAAGACGCAAAAAACAACAGGGGAAGGTGCAAGGAGAAGCATCTACCTCTGATATGGCGTCTATATCTGTGTCTCCAACACCTTTGGAAACTCAACTGCCTACAACATCTGGCCGCAAAAAAAAAAAGGTGAAGGTGCAAGGAGAACCATCTACCTCTGATATGGCGTCTATATCTGTGTCTCAACACTTTTGGAAACTCAACTGCCTACAACATCTGGCACGGGTAAAGTGAAGTGCAAAGGTTCTTCTAAAACAAGAACAGACAAGACTGCTTCTGCATCACAAGACACAAATTGGCTAAAGTCAAGCGTTTACAAATTATGTCACCTACCTCAAAACAACGCCGTTTGGCCCATTTGGCTGCCTCACAGCGTCAACTACGCCAAAAAAAAAACCTCAGGAATAAGTCTTCAGTCACTACTTCTTTTCTTGAATGTGTTGAAACTTCTACACAGCTACGCCTTATTTTTGTAGGCATCTACAAAAAACGTCATCGGTTTGCTCACTTCACCAACGTCATTAATCCCTTTTGGCTTTACTGATGATGATAGCAGTATTTTAGAACATACCTGTGGGCCATAATGTGTTATGTGAACATTGTGAAGCACAACATTTTGAGGCTGAAAGGCCATCTGATGGACAGTTCTCCCTTTGTTGTCACAAGGGTAAAGTTAAGGTACCATTACCTCATACCCTGAGCTCTTCACTACTTTACTAAAAGAGACAGCCCAATATAGTAAAAATCTCATGGAGAATATCAGGAGCATTAATAGTTCCTTTGCATTGCTTCGATGGGTGCAAGTGTTTCGCAACCACCTGGACACGGTCCCTTATGTTTCCGGATTCACGGCCAAATTACCATAAACTGGAACTCTCCACCCCGCTGAAGGTCAAGTTCCAGCATATGCACACTCTATATTTTGGATAGTGCTACTGCTACTAACAACGCCTACAGTCTCCAGAAAATCTCAAGTGTAATCCAGCCTTGATGAGAATTATTGCTGACATTGGAAGGTATTAATCCCTTTGTTTCAGCCTACAAAATGTTTAGGCAAGTGGAGGAAGAGGAAGAACAGAAAGCATTTGAACATGGCCCAAAAAATGCCTAATATCATCATGGCAATTAAACAAAGACAGAGAGCAAGACCAGACGGTATAACAACCCTACTGTCCATGAAGTTGCAGTCATCTTGAAAATGTGATGGAAGCCACCATTAATAGAGACATTTTAATACATCTAAAACCAGACACAAATAATCCGTTGGCCCCCAAAACACAGCAAATAAGTATTTTACACAGTAATTTGGATGCATTACTGTATCCATTGTTTTTCCCTCATGAGAGCAAGGGTGGCATGAATCACTCATACACCAAGGCCAAAATCCTCGCAGGGTGACACACTGCAGATTACGTTATTTGCTGTCAGTACGGGCAAATTCAATCCTGTCCTTAATGGAGGAAAACTGCACACAGATACTTGGTGGATGCCTATGTTAAGATCGAGGCCAATCGTTTAAAATTTTTTTACGACAACACCAGAAAGATTTGAAGGTGGAAGATTATTGTCTCCTTCAAGAACATTTGCTGAGAAAATCCGTAAAAAAGGAATCCCCATTGGCAAAACCGTAATTTTACCATCTTCCTTTGAGGGAAGTCCCCGAAACATGCAGCAGAGGTATCAAGATGCCATTGCGATTTGAACTAAATTTGGAAGACCAATCTTTTTATAACGATGACCTGCAATCCAAAATGAGTGAAATTGTAACCAATTTACAGCCATGGAAACGTGCTGAACATCGCCCGGATTTAGTGGCACTGTATTCAGGATTAAACTTAAAACCCTTTGAAAGATATTAATTCTGGATTATTTGGCAAGGTTTGTGCTAGGTTCATGTAAATAGAATTTCAAAAGCGAGCCTACCACATGCTCACATTCTAATTATTCTGGATGCCAACTCAAAACTAAGAACTGAGGTGGAAGTGGACAATACTGTTTGGCTGAATTCCTGATCCATCACATTACCCTCTGCTCCATCAAATTGTCAAAGCAACACATGATCCATGGCCCCTGTGGACAACACAAATCCCAATTCTCCATGTATGGAATTGGAAAGTGTAAAAAAAATTTTTCCAAAACAGTTTCAAACAAAAACTGTTATACCTGAGGAGCATATCCAAGTTATCAAAAGAAACGAAGGACCTTCTTTTTCACACCAATCCAAGATGATTGAATAATTCTTGGGTGGTTCCATATAACCCTTTCCTTCTATTAAATATAATGCCATATCAATTGGAAGTAGTGCTTCCATTCAGAGCGAAAATACCTCTTCAAATATTGTACAAAGGTCATGACAAAGCCAATGTGGAAATTTGTGAAACCAAATCAGACACGATGAAACTCATAAATTCATGGATTCCAGATATGTCAGTGCACCAGAGGGCACTTGGCGAAAACTTTGCTTTTCAAATGCATAGACAATCTCACAGCATTAGTCGTCTTGCAGTACATCTGCCTGATTCACAATCACTTTTTTTTCACGGGGGGTGATTCTGCGGACAACATCAGTTTATTCAATGGACAGACAATCAACACTCATGGCTACTTTACCCTCAATGAGAATGATCCCAAAGCTCGGAGTACTTATATCGTCAAATTCCGGAGCATTATTTTGGAAAAGGTGCATGGGAAGTTAGAAGGGAGGAGGTGCTTCAGTCATTGGTTTGACTCTACACTGTTAGTATTCAAAGAACAAGAACGTTATTTTTAAGGCTGTTGTTACTCCATGTTAAAGGAGCTACAAGTTTTGATAACCTTAAGACTGTTAAGGGAAATCACATACCCAACGTTTAAAGAGGCGGCATTAGCCCTTGGATTGCTCTTCGATGACAGTGTTTGGAGAAAAACTTTATTGGATGCCTGTGTTCTCAATATGCCTGCACAGCTCCGTGAAATGTTTGCGTATATATGTGTCTTTGGTCCTCCTAATCATCCCCTGGAGTTGTGGCAAGAATTTAAACAAAACTTCGTTCAAGATTAAATGCCATGCCTACCACCCTGACACTGATGATTGTGAACATGTGAAAGGGTACGCCATGACTGATGTTGAACATGTTTTAAAATTTCATGCTAAACATTTCATTGATTTTAATCTGCCACGCCCAAAAAGAAAACCACACATTCGTCCTCAATACAACAAAGAAAAGAGTTAGTAAGAGCACATAAAATGAAAGCCACCTTAAAGATCAACAACGTTTGGCCTATACGCAATCCATAAAGCTTTAGAGGAATACAAGTAATAAAGCCAAAGTGCTTTTCCTTGACGGTTCCCGTGGAAGTGGAAAACATATCTGTATAATCTATTGATTCATGAACTGAGAGAAAGAGAAGTTTGTCTCACCTGCACCATACAGGGATTGCTGCTAATCTATTGCAAGGAGGAAGAACTATCCATTCACTGTATGGCATACCAATACCAATTAATGAGACACCGTTTCAAGAATCAAAATGATACGAATCGGCCCAACATTTGAAGACTACCAAACTCTTCATCATCGATGATCTACTATTTTCAAAATACGCTTTGCATGTATTGATCAATTTTACGGGATGTCATACAACTGATGTCTTCAACAAAAATAAATTACCCTTTGGAGGAAAGTCATTGTTCTGGAGGAGACTTTTCGGCAGTGTCTTTCCTACATCCCCCACGGAACAAGGACAGACATTGTAGAGAGCTCATTAAATATTCACGACAAGGGGAGCTTTTCAATCAATTGCCGCTCATTAACAACATGCCTCCAATATTCTGTATAGCAATTGGTTAATTAATGGGAAATGGAGAATTGCCAAAGATTACAACCTTTTGGTGGATGTATTGAATCCCGCAGACATATCTGCACTGGTCTTAATCTTGGACAATTTGGTGAAAACATTTGTCATTGAAGTGAATAATGAGAAAGTATTGAATGCTGCCACATCCCAACTTTGTCCCAAAAATGACGCTGGGATTTGATCAATTCAAAAAGTGATGGATTGTTTCCTGGAGAAAAGGAATATATGACCATGATTCCATTGACCCCAATGAACGGAAAATCCTAACAATATCTTGGAATTTCAAAATTTCTAACCCAACAGGAATGCCTTCTCATCTCCTAAAAATTTAAAAATTGGTACAATTAAATGCTTTTGCTAATTTTAACAGCAAAAAAGACTTTCAAGGGACCATGATTATTATTGTTTTTGTTTGACAACTTGAACAACAAAAGTAATTTCTGGCTCTTAAAGAAATAGCTTCATTCAAGAATTGATCTCTGCCATCGAACTGGTTGCCTTTCAAACTAAACGTGGGGCAAATTTCCCCCGTGAAGCCTTCCTTTGCCAAACCATAAATAAATCTAAGGACAAATTTTGGGGAGAAAGTGGGGATTTAATTTGCCGAACCTGTTTTTTGCCATGGACAATTATTGTGGCTTTCTCACGGGAAAGACACAATGGAAGGGGGAAAGTGTGGATTCAGCATTCAAGGGAAATTGGTGCCAACTGGAGAAATCTTCACCAAAAATATTGTCTATCGGAATATTTTTGGGAGAACTTTTTTGCATATTTTATATTTTACCTTTTCTATTAAAAAAAAAAAAAAAAAAAAAAAAAAAAAAATTAGTTGTCTTTTCAATTTCAGTTTTTTATGTCATTTAACAATGTTTGGGAAAAAAAACATTTTAGTTTCTTGGAGATGTGTATCATTCTGATTTTTACAGGGTGATAGAAAACCACATTTTAACTCCAGTGCTTTACGTGTAGAGATTTAATTCTTATTCTTTAAAGGGAGGGTTTTTGTGAACACTAAGAGACGGGTGGGAGGGCTGTTCCACACATCCATTACCAAGGTTTTCCACCAGTTTAGATAGAAATGGGACAACATAAATTTTTTAATTAGATTCTACCACGACATTTTTCTTAGATTTTTCACTTTGTTGAGAATAAAACTAAATTATAAAAAATTGTACATGAAGGACTTTCAAACATTACTTCTGAAATTTTCATAATGCATATATGAATTTGTACTTACTTGCTTTTTGGCAACAACATAGTTGGGGGCAGTTCATCCACATCAACTGCGTCACTGTGGGGTTTTTTATGGATGCTTCTTAGCACCTGCTGAAGCTATGTTAACTCCATTTACTGTAGGTTAATTACAATTTTTTTGTTTGCACAATTTCTGCAAGTCGAAGTTGGTAACTCCTTTGTATCAATTTACAAAATTTTTTATTTTACATCACAATCCTCAAAAAATCTAAGAAAAATCCAGCAATTAAAAATACTAAATTAATCAATTATTTAGTTAGATAGGTCCCACCAGGCGAAGGCATCTTGACGGATTGGTGGGCTGACACAAAGTGCTGATACATATATTAGTACTGTTAATTCATCAATTCAAAAAATTGACAATTAAGAAGAATTGCTACTTTGTGTTCAAACCCTTACAACATAATAGTTCAATTTTCCTTAAATAAATCAACCAACTAAAAATTATTGGGTAAAGATTCATTGGATAAATGGATTAATTATTTGAAAATCTAAAAAAAAACATTTTAAAAATAATTCTAGACACCCAGCATTTTGCTCGGCTCACACTAGTATATTATAATGAACCTCCATGACCTCCATATATTTTAAATACATCCCCCTATCCTACATATATTAGGTACCTCCAAACTTCCTATATTAAAATTAAAATCCCAGCCTCCTAACAACATATAAACATAGTGTTGGGCCGCCCAGCTTAGGACCGGATACCCGGCGCAGGGCCCTTTCCTTGGGAATCATGGTGGCTGGACCCAGGCCGGGTCCCAGGCTGGCACACTCCTAAAAGGGGTATTTACGGGTTTAAGTTTATATAATTTATAAAGTTTGAAGATGTTTTGTGTGACGCCACCCGAATAATGTGGCTATAATGGCCACCGCTGCCTTGTACTGGCCAGGGGATATGGTGAGAGGCACTGAGAGGTATAGGCCCTTTTCGGGTAGGGCTGAGGGTCCCCTGGACAGGTGATTTAAAGTTAATGAGGATGAAGTAAGTAGGTGAGGAGATGTTAGGGCCAGAACACTTTACTTGATTCACAGAAATTCTCTCAGCGGTGAGGTCCCAACCTGGTAGATGGTACTGTTAAATCAAGGCTGAGGCACAGATGAGGTTTTAACTGGTTTACTTTCAACCAAAAATATAATACAACAATCCCCGTCTCCGGATCTGCAATAGGGTCCATTCCAGGCCCACCGGGCCTTTACCTCCCTTGCGTGTCTATTTGCCCGCTCCCGTTGTGAACTCGCTGCCGGCCCAAACTGTCCTCTCTGGGTCCCACTCCCCCAAAGGCAACTGAGTCCTTTTGTCCCCGCTTACCCCCTCCGGAGACGCTAACTCTTAGTAGTTGCTGTGTCTGGCCCTGTGAAAAGCTTTTTTACCTCACTTTTCCGGTTGCTGTATTGTAATAAAATGCACCACGGATCCGGTTCCATCTGCCTTTTTATCTAGGGTAGATAAAAGAATGCTACCCTTCTGAAAGTGTGCCTCTTATCATTTTCTCCTCCTCGACCGATGGCTTGCCCTGGAAATTGTCACATCCTCAGAACTCAATGCAGCTCCTGTCACTCGACTCATGGCTCC